>CAJUYH010000092.1:42005-95645 GCA_910591685.1 Galerucella tenella | reverse complement strand
AAAAAAAAAAAACAATGGCTCGATATCGAAATTTTTGTCAATTATTTTATAAAATATATAATATATGTAGATATGTATAGTGATCATGATAATATTTATTACCGAACATGCATCTTGAGGTTTTCCATTAGTCACACCGGCGCAAATACTTGTAGCGATATTCGAATCACAATGCAACGATGGAAATATTTTCAAATCAACTATTCGTAAAATACAAACATCCCCATTAATATCGGCATATCCCCAACCTAAAACTGTTGCATTCCGGTTCGCAAATTTTATCGACGTTTTTTTTCTCACGTCAGTCGTTGGCAGACATATAGGCCGAATAAATTCATTGAATGTTACTCTCATATTCAATTTCACTAGCATTATATCAGCAAACAATGTATCACTATTGTATTTTGGATGAATAACTAAATTTTCAATTGATAAAATAACTGTTTGATCATCATATTTGCACACATTGTATTGGCCCAAAACAACTTTCATTTCATTCATTCTAAATCTTCAGGTAAAAATAAAAAGTTAATTAGGACATATAATTTATCTTTTGATTATATATCACGGGATTGTAATATATAATACTTGCGATCGAGGATGTGCGCTGCAGTTACCACATATCTATCATTTATAAGTGTGCCTCCGGCTAATTTTGTTCCATTACCTATAATCAATGTCATCCAAGGATACTCTGATTGACTTGTTTTGACCCCACCGACAATGCGGGTGTCACCGACTGGTAAATTTCTTTTGCCGCATTCTAAACAAAATTATATTCAACAACAATTATCGACTTTGGTTTTATAAAATTATTTTTAAAAATATAATCACCGCAGTAATCGAATGTTGGATTTTTATTAGAGAAGTCTTGATTTCTTCTCAATCGATTTCTCATACCATCGATAAACCCACAAACAAATAAAATTACACTGAAGAAGTACAATAAAGACATTGTAGTTAATTAAATTGTTGTGGAATAATGTACGTCTGCGTCTCCTCAATATCTAATTTGTAATACGCATTGCTTCGCTATTTTTCTGCTGTTTGAACGAGGATTTACGATTTTTTTTAATGTCGCATTATACGACCCGAATGGACTAGTTTGTCTTCTTTTATCGCATAGCATACGATATATCGCAATATTTTCAGCCTATTTTTCACACCTTCCTTCTCTTTATGCATGTATTGCAAAATGCAATATTCTACTTATACCTATATATCGCAGCTTTCATACACTTATGCTTATCATGAAAAATACAGTACATTCCATAATTTTTCTAAACCGTATAATTAAGATATATTAATGACAAAAAAAAAAAAATTGTTAAATCGAGTACAATAAATGAAATGAATAAAAAATGAATGAGTTTCTATTTGGTGCAATAACAGGCGTCTTGCGTGCGTTGCAATATCCAATCGAGATGCGGGCTCACTCGTGTATAAACTGCAGTTTGCATTGTACCATCATCACAAATATTTCCGTTCGAAACAATTCCTAAACAATAAAAAATTTCATGTTATTCATTGTAAAAAGATATTGTTGCAAGTGAATAAATTGATGTGATGTACCAATCAAGTCATAAACTCCGGTGTACGATCGATAAAGGACAGATGTACCAACATCATTCTGAAAGCAAAAAAAATTCTTATATTCAGATAATCATTTTTTTTTTTTTTATCGTGATGATTATTCTCAC
Source organism: Galerucella tenella (assembly GCA_910591685.1). Taxonomy (NCBI): domain Eukaryota; kingdom Metazoa; phylum Arthropoda; class Insecta; order Coleoptera; family Chrysomelidae; genus Galerucella; species Galerucella tenella. Next base: position 93,945 of record CAJUYH010000092.1, on the reverse strand, counting down.
ATCGCACACAATTGAATTGACTCCAACAACCCCAATACACCCAGAGTCGTCATGGTAATGGTTGGGCTCAATACCCGATTTGATACACTCTTCTCTATCGAGAATGGGAAGTCCCAATTTACGCGGTAAACAACTCGGCTTACTGTTATCCGAACTACTCTCAGTCCATCCAACTAATGTTCCAACCTGGCCGCGATACTTTGACTTGGGATTGGGCAAACATACTGGCATTATTCTCTTACTAAATGAGATGGGATGACTCAATCGTATTAAAGCTAAATCATGAGCGTTCGTTTCACTAATAAACTCTGGATAACGTATTATCTCTTCGACACTCATATTCACAGATGAAACGTCGATATAGCAGCGATCATATGCGCCAAGAGTAACCTTGATCTCGGGCGGTGTTGCACTACAATCGAATAAAAAAAAAAGAAAAAAATCGAGAAATATAGGAACAATTGGTGTATTCGTATTTTTTTCAAAATATTTTTAATGCCACAAAGTAGTATATTGCATACCCGACAAGTTGACTTGCTGCAGTTAATACATAACGATCATTGATCAAAACTCCTCCAACTTGAGTTTGTGATTTGACATGGATATTTGTAAGCCATGGGAATTCATGTGATTGCGATGATTCGCCACCCAAAAATTTAGCGCCATCACGATTTGATTTTCCACAAACTAATAACAATTAAAGTAAACGAAAACAAAACAAAACGATGAATAATGGATTATTTTTCATATAAATTTTATTTTTATTCATTTTTTTTTATTTATAACTGCTTACCACATGGGCCACAAGTTCGTAATAAACCGGCCAATAAATCCAAAACACCACGTTCAATTCTTGTTTTATCTTGTGCGGACACAACTGATTGAGTGTGAAATGTCGATAAATATGCGACGATAACACAAATAAGATACTTGACGTACTCTTGTAAATTCATGACTTCTCGCGTGATTTGTTGAGCGAATACTGGTTGGATGAGTTCTGCGTTGGCGCTATGTTGCGAGAAGAAAATAGCGGTACTACCCGCATCTGTATCCCACCACATACACATACATGTACCAACACCATATGTTTTTATTTTATTTTGCATTATTATTTTTATTTTTTTCTTATTTCCGACCGTTGCCAAACGCGATGAGTCAGTGACCTAATACAATAATCAATCCCGTTAGACAATAAACTACGCATGATGATAAATGAAAACAAATAGATATTTAGTTCATCAATATATATATATATATATATACATATATATATATATATACATGTATAATATTCAATGAAGATTTAAAAATACAAATGAAATAATTGTTTTTATTTTTTATTATGGTTTGAAATAATTATGATTGGCAGAAACAACCGTCCTTTGTGTTTTCTAACAACCAATCAAGATAGCGAGTGACTCTTGTATAAACTCCTGGATATCCGGGTCGTGCACAACCATTTCCCCATGAAACCACACCAATCATCTCATATTTTTTGTCCATTCTCTCAGTAATCAGTGGACCACCACTGTCACCCTGTCAATTTTATCAAATATTATTATCGAATAATTTAAATAAGTTTCAATAATAATTTAATTTATTTTCATTTCATTATTGCTTTTTTTGAATTTATTACCTGGCAAGAATCTTTTTTTCCATCGTGATATCCCGCACACAACATATTTTCCGATATCATCCGAGGAGTGTAACTCGTATTGCGACATTCTTGCAGACTCATAACTGGTACTTCAACCTCCCGAAGCACACATGAGGGTTTGCCTTCTTCACGAACCGTTCCCCAACCAGCCGCAATTGCCTTCGCATTTTGATAGTCGTTTTCTGTAAAAAATGAAACATATAAACCCGTATATTGGTCAATATATTCAGCTATATATGAACTGTAATAACTGATAATATTGATAATTATTTAGAACATATTAATACGCAAAAGTCCATTCACTTGCATTAATTTATTAGTTGTTGCAAGGGAATGATTTATTGCTGTGATAAGATAATTGCCATATCATTCAAACTTCATGCGATAATAATAAGAGTAAAGTAAATGAAAAAAAAAAATAAATAAATAAATAAATAAATTGCACAATTTTATTTTTTATACTGTGTGATGTTAAATGAAAAAAAAAGTAATAGTAGGATATGTTTAGTACCCGTATATTTATACATATACGTAGATATAATTCATTACATAATAAACGATAGGATGAATCAATCTAGGTAGCTGTAACTTATGCAATATAGTAATCATTCTTTTCAAATATAACTATTGAAGAAAATTGTTTTTTTTTTTTTTACCTCTGTTGCTTGGAAGACAAATGGGCCTGATAATTTCGGTCAATGGTACGCGATCGTTAAGTTTCAATAGTGCAATGTCATTGTCAAAATTGAGAAAGCTAAAATCACCAGTAATTGCACGCACCACATACCGTGTCTCGGGTTTATATTTTTCATCACATCTGTCATGTTCGCCAAATGTAACTTTAATCATAAACCACATGAATCTGAAAATGAGACTGTTAAAGAATTTCTACTGTTGTACATTGCTCACCAATCGCATCTATATAAATTCTTACCCCCTCACGCAATGTGCAGCCGTAAGAACGTAACGATCATTGATGAGTGTACCACCGCAATAAAATTTATTTAGATATGAAAGTCTTGCCATCCATGGAAATTCATTGACATTTGTTGTTTGTCCACCCACAATTCGGCTCTCTTCATTTCTCACGCCACAACCTCAATTATACAATTCAAAAAAAAAAATTAATCGTAACAACAAATCAATTATTTTTCTTTTTCTTTGCAAATAATATATTAATACTTACTGCAATAACAATTATTGGATGTTGTTGATAAATTTCGGGGCGGTTTATTTCCAAATAAACCAAAGAAATTTTTAATACCTTCAAAACGTCTCTCCTAAAATATTGATTAGCAACATTATTATGTACTACGATTCATCGAATAGTCAGTAACATAACCACTCACCTGAATTCCTTGTGTGCTGCCAACACCGATAATCAAAAAAATAATTATTAATTGTCTCATCATAATTGAACGGGGAAATAAAAATCCGAAATTTATTCATACACTGACAGACAATTATGAAAATAAAAAAATTATTATCGAGTTATTATTAAGACAACTGTTCAGATGGTCAATTTCACGAAAGAATGGTCATGTCACTGAACTAAAAGTGATAAACTCTGGGCACAACGTTCAAGAAGTTGAATGTAGTGGGGAATTCATAAGAGACGAGCCAAGCCCAGACGCGACTAGGCGCCACAACTGGACATATCAAGACCAGTTCGAGTTCACGTTCACGGGCAAATCCTGTCACTGACCGCGCGGCTATATTTACATGCAAGCTATCCATCTGTTGCAGTAAACGTGAAATTAAAAATTCGTCTCTCTATTTATTTCTGCCCCATACATATATATATATACATATGTCTAATGTGAATATAACACAAACCGAACGTGCAACCACGAATATTTTATTAGATTCTCAACATATTGAAATGTAATCATTTAAAAAAAAATATGTATATATGTATATTATGTGGCGAATATTATCAAAAAAATGATTGCAAGATGGGACGTCGCGTCAGAAGACCTGTTTGGTTTCTATAAAGACGATTGTGCGTTATGTTATAAATTTACCGACTTATTTTCAGAGAATACTCGAGACTGTGCAATATAAATATTATACGCTCTTGTCATTTATATATAGAATGAATACACCGTTATTAACTGATAAATTATTCAATCCGCGTCACATACGCAGCAAATCCAACTACACACTCACACGCACACAACGACACACGCGTGCGAACACACGCATGGTGCACAGTAGCGTGCGTTAGTTATTTCTCAATAATAAAATTTTCCGATAATTTATAGAATAATTTTATTCACTGTACATCGGTAATATGTATAGATATATATATATATATATTTATATACATACACGTATTAATAAATAAATATGTATTTAATTTTCATTTAAACACTCATCACGTTTTTTCTCTTTTTATTATTTAATTTTTGTCCGAGTATTATGGTATTTTTACTTGATACAAAAACAGGTATCTACCATGTTTGTTCGTATCCAATTGATATATCTCGTAACTCGTGTGTAAACACCTGGATAACCTGGACGTCCACAGCCCACGCCCCAAGATACAATGCCAGCTATTTCAACTTTGTCACCCTCCTGCACCAATAATGGACCACCACTGTCACCTTGACATGAATCTTGGCTGCCTTTTCCCGCGCATATCATATTTGTTGTTATCCTATTGGCTTTGTATTTCATTTTGCGACACTGTGTCAAACTCAATATTGGCACTTTCACCTCGTGCACGACACCAGGTAACATTCCACCCTCCATTGTCCGTCCCCATCCTACAACTGTGCCCTCTTTTCCCGCTGGATCCGATTCTATTGGTATGAAAATTTAATTTAAATACATTTTTGTTTTTATACAGATTCATAATATATATTTTATTTTTTGATCAATTAAATGGATGCCATTTATTACTTTCGAGTAAAATGAAAGTTTAATAACTCGGTTAAATAACTTTCGCAAAAATCGTAAATTATTAAAAAAAAAAAAAAACCAAGTATCTACCAATTTTACTATACACATAGTGTGTGTCAATAATTTTATATAAATAAATAAATAAAGAAACAAGTATATAAATATACGAATGAATTCATTGGAATATTACCTGCATGAGGCAAACAAATAGGTCGGACGGTTTTTGAAAATTTAACCGATTTTTTTAATTTAAGTAACGCCACGTCATGATTATATGAATTTATATCGAAGTTCCGATGACGAATAATTGCACTAACAGCTCTCATTGTTGCAACTGCATCGTTAGTTGTATGCTGATCATGATCACCAAGAATAATTCGAATTTTCGACCGCTTCAATCTGCATAAAAAAAGATATTCAATTACATTTTAATAATATACACGTCGAATATATAATTGAAAGAACAAATGATGTCATTAGATTTATCAAATTACCGTCGAAGACAATGTGCAGCAGTGAGAACGTAGTCATTGGTGAGTAAACTTGCGCCACAATGAAAACGACCTTCGTATACCAATCGTGCTATCCAAGGGTAACGATGTGGCTCCGTTGGTCGACCACCGACAATACGATTTTCTTGATTATATACACCACATTCTGATATAAAACAAAAAGGCATTTTCATAAAAATCCATTGCATATAGATGGGGGAATATCGATCTATATTTTGATTTAATATGTAATTGTGTTGGATTTTTTTTATTACCACAGCTACAATTCCGCAGTCTTTGATCATTATTGCCACTGTTGTCATCGCCATTATCCCCTTCATCATTGGCAGTAGCTGTCGAATCCGTTCCGAAAAAATCATCGAAAAAAAAGCGACCGGTACGATTTTTTTCTATTGACGGCTGAAATTATATATGTACTTATCATGTTATTTTACAATAATAAGAAAACAGAGAAGAAAAAATACGTGGAAATTGATACTAATAGAGGATATAATGAAAATTATATGTTACTTTCGACTCGTAATTACACATATATCTTATTTCTACAATTGACCTTGACATTGACCGAATAATCGCACACAACAATGACTCAATGACTGTACATGCTGCAATATACTTACGTGTGAAATGTTGAAATAATCCATGTCGACAATATCTCTTGATAAACTTATTGAATCCGATTTTAAAATGCAAAATGTCATTAATGACAAAATAATAAATTTATACGCCAATATCATTGTTATTTGCACTTGACACGTGAACACGACCCCACACACACACACACACACACACACGCGCGCGCGTGCGATTGCCACAACTTTTTAGTCACTTGATTCGAATTCAATTCCCTTTCGTTTTTCACTCACACTCAACTTTCTCTCCTTTACAATTCGTACTTGGCACTATGATTTATTCGCATTTTCGTTGCATCATCAATTCGTATGGTAAAATAATTGAACATTGTATTACTTATCTTATTGTATTGTATATTATATAGTACTGTGATAAACAGTCGACTTGTCGAGTTGATGATCTACGAGTCTTACAGCTTTCTCCGATATCGTAAACACACGCGAAAGACTGATTGCTATTTGAACGTCTGGATGCGCTTCACACTGATCCGTTTGAAGAAAGTTCTTTCTCCAAGTAAATTTCAGCCTCGACTTGTCCTCCTGCCAAGCTAACAGCTCACACTGGACACAGTGAGTTTATCGTAGTAGTGGAATACTGCAATAAAGTCATAAATATTCCACCACTTTCGTCGGTCCTTTTACTTCATTCGTCACTTTTACTTTATTGTATTTACATTTAGATATATCAACGAACAATAATAATCAATATTAACATAATTTTCAATATATGTTCAACTGACAGAATGAGATACTATTGATCTGTCAAGGAGGGATACTTTCCCCGTGTGTACTACCAAAAATTCGAAACTTGATTCCATAACAGCCGGACTTTGAAAAAGGAAATAATAAAAATAATTTCTCTCGAAGAGTAATGTTTGCGGGTCTTCGACAGTGTTGTCGCACAAACTTGTTTGCTTTTCTCCACCTTCTATTTATTCATTTCAAGTGATGAAAGAGAAACAAAAATACATATTTGTTATAAAAGGATGAAAATAATAATGTTATTGTTAAATGACGAGAGACAAGAAAAAAAAGTATATAAATGATGAATGATTTAAATATGTAGAAGCTGAGAGCAAAGTACGTAACGGTCCGATGGTTTCACTAACCCACATTCAATCGTCGAAAGCAAAACGTTTTCAGCCTCGTGACCCGATTACCATCACTATTCACACATACACACATTTATTATAGACATCTATGATGGAAATTAATGTATAAAATCATTGTAATATCATACACTTTTCAAATTTATTTACAACAATCAAAATGGAATAATGAACAATCCAAAAAAATCAAATAAACTAGATAATCATTAAACATATAACTTAAAAATTAAACGACTAGATCATCTCGTAAGACTTCATTGTATATGATTGAATTATTTTTAATTAATTGGATGGTGGACAAATACACTCGTCATCCAATTCATCACTCAGCCATCCTAAATAATTCGTTAACTTAGTGTAAACACCGGGGTATCTTGGTCTCGCACATCCACGTCCAAACGATGTTATTCCAATGATTTCCAAATGATTGTGGGGTCCCCTAACCAACAGGGGACCGCCACTATCGCCCTAAAAAGATTGTGGTCTTTTTAATTATCAACGTAAATATATATATATTTACATTAAACCTAAATAAATACTTACAGAGCACGCGTCTCGAAGTCCTTCAAGATAACCGGCACAAAACATATTCTCAGTTCTTCGTGTCTTTTGATAACCTGCCTCGTCACACTCCTCATCAGACAATACGGGGACTTTAACTTTTCGCAATTCTGGACTAATATCACCACCTTCTGTTGTTCTACCCCAACCAATGGCAATTGCCATCGCTCCAGTGTAATCAATAGCACCTAAAAATGTTTATTTACAATCTGTATAATTACATCTATGATATTGTTTGTTTGGTTAATTCATTGTTTTGATGATACTCTTACGGTTTTCGGGTAGACATGCAGTTTTAACATATCCATCCAGTGGCACCGATCGATCCAGTTCAATAATAGCAATGTCATTATTCAAATTGTAACTGTTGAATTCCGAATGCAGTGTCCAATTTTTAATACGTCTACGAATAACACTTTCACCAGTTTTAGCTACCTTTTGATTGCCCATATGAACTTCAAAATATCGCTTGTCAAATCTATATAGAATTGAAATAAATCACGTATCATATTGGTTTAATAAAAGTTTTCATATTGAGTGTATTGAAGTGATGGGTTTTATTGTAGGATAAGTTATGAAATTAAACTTACCCTTCCAAACAATGTGCAGCAGTTAGCACATGACGACGAGTTATTAAGCTTCCTCCACAATGAAACAGGCCTTGCTTTGTCATACCCACCATCCATGGGAATTCAGCAATATTCGCTGTAGTTCCGCCGACTATTCTCGTTTTTCGTCCTGAACCACAAACTAAACAGAGAGATGGGGATAATTTAATTTTCATTCTTACAATTATAGTAGTATAATTGTGATTAAAATTATTTACCGCAATTACTGCATACATTTGGTCGTTTTGAAAACGCCATATTGGGTGGATTGATATCAACAAAGACATCATCATTTGATGATGATGATGATATTAAATCGTCAGTTCCAACAGTGAAATTGGAATGTAGTTGATGATGATGAATTGTGGCAACTGGAAAATGGCCCGAACTATTGCAACTCTGAAACATGTTGCACACACGTGCACTTAGAACTTTTGTATTGATGAAAAAAAAACGAATAATTCTTTTGCACAGAATTATTTATCGACGAACTAATTATGAAATAGATAATTCTTTCATCTCATCAACTTCCACATCCTTACCGCACGTGGTATAGCTAAAGCAACACCACTGTTAATATAACTGATGAGTGCAGTAGTGTAGAATACGATGCGTGTCCAATTCATTATGACAAGATAATAATAAATAATATACTCGTGTACACTCTCAAAACTAAATGAAAAAATAAATATGACTGTGTTATATGCCAAGATATGTGAATATGTTGGGTTGTTTGTCGTTGGCAGTTGAAAAGAGTAAAGGTTCCACTTTTGTTTTGCCGTTTTATAGTAAATTATAACTAATAAACGGGTGGTAAAATGGTGGGGGCGAGAGGCAACAGTGTGTCACCTTGGTCGGTGCGTTTGCATTGGCAGATGTGCCGTCACAGGCTTTTAAATCATTTATGTTGTCTCAACCCGCTATGTCGCAATAACAAACTCCGAGCCAACCACCTCGATGCTATAACCAATGTCATGTCGGCACGACGCTTCCCAATGGATAATTATATTGATGCCCAAACACACACGCCCCTTCTCACTTTTTTATTCTTCCATTTTTTTAGTCGTTAACTCGATCCGGTCCACGGATCAAAGTCAATTTCATAAAGTAAAAACGAAAGTTGCATCTCATTGCACTTTATAGAATGCACTCGACCTCGTGCAATTTCACTTTCATCGTCCCACGTAAATTTTCACCAGCAATATATAAATTGATACAACGGGGATGAAGGGTGATGAGTCAAATATCCATTTTAACAATCATATTATTTCAAGTGTCTGGTGTAAGTGTTGTCTATTATCATTGTTATTGGTATCGGAAATATGTTTTCACAATCTCCTCAACGACCTTGTTCTATTGCCGATGACAATGATCCGTGACATAAGTCATACCAGTTTTGTATTACAAAACATTATTTTTTCTGTCGTTTTTCCTTCAGCATTTGAACAATCATCGAAAAAAAAAACAAGAAGGGGGTCAACGTAATTATTCATGTGCCCTTGTTCATTTATTGAGTCATTGATGACTCACTGAGAGTCTTCAATATTATTTAGTCTTAGTCAATCAACTGCATATGAAAATCATACAATAACTTGAAATGCAATTGCAATTATATTTTATTGTCTGTTACAGTTTTACATCCACCTTCGATACATTTCATTCGATATCCATTTAATAAATGATAAGACAAGATGAATAATGAAAGTTTATAAATACGATTTTTCTTCTTCATGGTGTTTTCTTGGGGACTTTATATATGGGTGCGAAAAACGATTGGGGTCATGAGTCGATTTGGTGGTATATGGGAAACATATGAGGATCACAGAGTGAATTCTACAATTACATTAGTAACTGTCAGCTGTGGGTATTGTGAAAATAAGAAAATCCATATATTGTCTGGGGCTAATTCATCAAATTTTTTTTATTTCATTTTCTTCTCCTCACTAATAATTAATTAAAATATCCCACTAAATATTTCCAAAGTTATGCTACACAACCAACTAAATAACTTTTTATATTTTTATTTTGTATCAAAGCAATCAATAATGAATCTACAGAGTGAGTGACAAATGTGTGATTGATGGCATTCATCAATTTATAAAAAAAAAAAATAATAAATAAAAAAACCCCCTATCAATGTACAGCCGTGGGTGAAAGAATCCGGAAAATGAGTTCATGAAAACGAGAAGGGTGGCGAACGAAAAATAAAGGTGGTGGCAAAGCCCCTGTTTCGCTCGGGGATTTGTCCAAATCCATTTCTTTCCTCGTCTCACGATCGCAAAAATGAAGTGGAATTTGACCCTGGTCACGTCTAAATCCCTTATAAATATGTATTATATGTTAATATATAAGGCGTATGACCTCAAGATATAAAGTACACGCGCAGTGTAATTTTGTTTTGTGTGTGGATTTTAACACCCGCATGAGGGTAAAGTCACCCATATACCTTGACCCACTGTTATACACAGGTTACAAGAATATGTGATCAATCATCATCATGTGTGTGTGTGTGTGTGTGTGTGTGTGTGTGTGTGTGTATGGACCAATTGGATAAAACATTTATGATATTTATTTAAGTAATATAGTAATAGATATAATAAAATGATGAGTTGACAAATAATACATATAATATTACTGAAAGATTCTATAATCTTATGGTGATATGCTTCCGGTAATCTTCGGAATAAAAAAATTAACATATCAACTTGTATTAAATTTCACCAGTTTCCCACAATCTTCTTCGTCATTCGTCCACTATTCCGTATAAATATAGATGTGGCACACGTGAACAAGGTTTGTGTGAAAGTGTCCGTTGAGTTGATCGGCTGGTGATGTGCCATTGACTTTATTTATCGATATATTTTACTGCAACAAATTTAAACAATTTCAATTTTTACCGCATCATATCTCTTCTGTTTCTACATATTAAATATGCAGTGGATGATTGTGTGGAGTACATTGGTTGGCTTCATGGCCACGATTATTTACGCTCACGAGAGTATTAATTTCAAAGTCGGTGTCACGGCACCATATAACTACTTATCGCAACGTTCCAGTTTCAATGCGTGGAAAAATATGATACCTCGAATGCCGCTTGGAACATCCGACCTTGGTGATGTAGGACTCGTCAATATAAAGGTACATATATAACTTTCTCATTGTTATCAGTGTGTACTTTTTTCTTTTATTTTTATTTCTCTATAATGGAGGTGACACAAATTTTTTTTTTTATTGCATATGTTTATAATATATCATTTCTTCAATTATTATTATTTGTCTTTCAAGAGAAATAATAATGGAACAACTGATAAAGATTTATTTGATTGGATTCAAAATATTCTCAGTACAACAACGACAACAACAACTGTTGAGCCAACAGCTCCTCCACCACAAGAGTGTCGCAAATGTCGTAAGAATTTAATTTTTTGCCATTTTATCAATATCTGTCTTACTGTAAATAATTTTCTTTAGAATGTGGGATAGCAAATAAACCAAATCGTATTGTTGGCGGTCACAATACTATACCCTATCAATATCCATGGGTAGCTTTATTAAAGTATCACACGAGATTCTATTGCGCTGCAACAATAATAAATGATCGATATGTAGTAACAGCAGCTCACTGTGTTAAAGGGTAATTAAACGAAAATTTTTACGAATTGAAAATATTAATTTGTAAAATATCTATTGTTATTGGATTAATTTATTTTTAAGTAAAGATTCAGAATGGATGGTATTAGGGTGGCGGTTGGTTATCATAGTCGGAATGAAACATCTCATGCAGATGGCGGTGACTATAAAGTGCGATATATTATTCCACATGCTAAATATTCATCATCTGAATTCAACAATGACATTGCACTCGTTAAAATTGATGGGCAATTTAAATTTGGTGAAACAATACGACCAGTTTGTCTTGCAGAGCGTGGCAAAACGTTTTCAGGTGAGAATGGTATAGTAACTGGTTGGGGTGCATTATCTGAATCTGGGCCAGTTTCTAATACATTAAATGAGGTCGTTGTGCCTATTTTATCAAATGATGAATGTCGCAAATCGAAATATCCCGCATCAAGAATAACCGAAAATATGCTGTGCGCAGGATTGATTGCAGGTGGAAAGGACTCGTGTCAGGTAAAATGAAATCTCATGACAGAAACAAAAATAAATTGGATATTGCTACATTTGTTTTTCTTTTTTTTTCTCTGTATTTTAGGGCGATAGTGGCGGAGCGCTTCATGTAATTTCCAATAATTGTCACAAAATTGTTGGTGAGTTATTGATTTTTTGTTCCAAAATGGATAACGATCTTTTATCAATGACTTTCATTAGGTGTTGTGTCATGGGGCGAGGGTTGTGCGAGTCCCGGTTATCCTGGAGTTTATACACGCTTCAATCGATACATATCGTGGATACAACGTAACACAAAGGATTCATGTAACTGTGAATTATCTTTTTGCCCACCATGAACAAAATTTTCTGATAAAAATATATCGTATTATTTCATTGTTTATTTTCCTTTTTATCTCTCAAGCCACCATCAAACCACAAATACTGTCTCATTACATTTATAAATTATTTTATTCTCCTATTACTTAATTTATTGTACATTTTTTTTGTTTTTTTTCCTATAATCATATACAAATATTTGTTTAGTGATAATGATTTTATGTCTATCAATTATATTGTAATAAAGCACACGTGAAACTGATGCATTAAGATATATTTTAAATTGAAATTGTGTTGTCTATTGATGTTGACGATGGTGGACGTGCCTTATTATCTGATGCTATATTATCTTGTTTCTCGCTGAGAAAATATGTCTCCATATTTCCCTTACCCTATAAATCATTTACAGACGAGTGAGTAATAGGTTATAGAAGTGGACAATACGACCACACGAAAACTTTGCTCTCTATTCTCCGACTTTTGTATAGTTAGTACAACTCACTTACTTTGACCCAAAGTGTCCCACGTGACTCTATCTGATAGAGATCCAATGGCAAGAGTGCTTTTGTATTAGGGGAAATGTGCACTTTACCCGGCTGAAAAAATTCCCAAAGCTCATTATTATATTCCAACTCTTAGTTAATTATTTTCATAAATAAAATAATAATAACCAGGCCTGTTGTCTGCATTCTTGATGCTGTATTCACAGTATCGCCAAAGAAACAATATCGAGGTACTTTTAGGCCAACGATCCCAGCAACAGCAGGTCCTGAATGAATTCCTTTGGAAAAAAAATACAAATATACGAAATTGACCTAGGTAAATTTATAATTGACGTAGTGGATTTATGATAATAATGTAGTGTCATGTGAATAGAATTTGTTGGCGCGTACCAATGCGAATTTGTATGTCGAGACCGGAGGGTAATTTGAGAGAACGGACGCGATTGATGAGTTGCAATGAGACGTCAGCAACATTCCGTGCGTGGTGTTTTGTGCGATCTGGTGCGCCACTTGCACCCATATACACACGCCCAACAGTTTCAACCTAAAAAAAAAGTATAAATAGTAACGAATTCACAATAATAAATAATTTATAATTGGAACAAAAATAAATTTCACCTTATAAACATTAAATTTATCCATTAATGAATCGAATAGGGAGAAAACTGCATTCATTGATGAAACAATATCCATAACACCTTCAATAGTTGAGTAATTGAAGTCACACAATTCGCAAAATAAAACTGTGATAGACTCAAAAGACTGTGAAAAAGAGGAAAATTTATTAAATTCATTGTCTTAATAGTGATTATTTTTTAAATATTTAATTATTAGTCGAACCTCACAAGTGCTCATAGGATTTGAGCCAGCTCTCAATCGATCCGCGACCGTTTGTGGTATCATTGAATATAGCAAATCATCACTTTTATTTTTCCATCGATCCAAAAGTGTATAACTCATTTCCAACTCCTCTGATCGTTGCTCGGCACGTTCAAACATCATTTCAAGTCTACGAACAAAATGAAACTATATATTACATAAATACATCTATACAATAAAGTTTCAATTGGAAGAAGAAAAATAATTGTGCTCTGATATATTTGATGTGGCTAAAAACCTTTCACAATGTTGCCAACCAGCTAATACCATTTCTCGACTCATTCCATGGGGATTGAGATCATTAAGATAAAGTCCCATGTTAGGCAGCTCGTCTAAACTATTAATTCTGTGGAAAATTCCATATGAAAATAATTTTTGTATTATTAACAATAAATAGAAAAGTGTAATGAACTTTTGAATTTACTCTTCTACAATACTTACAATGGACTACAAAGAAACACAATGGCTTTTATGTCGTGAATATATCTCATTTGTCCCTTGAGGAGTATACTACGTGCACCTTGGCTGCCCTTTCGATCCAAATGAGTGGTATTCGAATGCTCAGACTTCGCTTGAACGCTAATTACTTCGTTTGATCTCACCAATTCAAGCTCAAACATAACTGAATGTAAATAATTGACATTTCTCCATGTAAATGATATGCCTTTGGGTCTCCGTAATTTAAAAACATCATTGACATGAGTATTCAATATTGATGAGTTTCCGCCCCACGATTGTGACAATTTTTCACCCGCTCCAAGAATTTGCATCTTTTCATTTATCACAACGCCAAATGGAAAAAGTTCAAGTAAAAGACTACACGAAAAAGGTGAAAGTTCTTTACGACTGTTTGGTGCACTCATACGTCGAGTTTTAGCAATCTAAATTGTACAATGACTTGCAATCAATTTTACTTTTGATGAATGAAATAATTAATTGATTCAATAAAACTCACATAATCTCGATTGTCAAAGTCAATTCGAAATTTCACCATTACATTACGTGAGCCGGGAAAATTATTTGAGCTCTCGAGTACTCGAATGTCAAGACTAGTTTCATATAAATCCTTAGCAATCTGAAAGAGTTGTCCTAAATACGACAAGTGCAAAAGAACAGTGTGAGTAATTTTATCCATATTGTGAAATGTAGTGAAGTATACTTGAATTTTTCTTACCCATGAAATATTGAGTGAAGCCTTGTCTAGTGCTTCGATAAATCAACACTACCCCATGCGGATCAACATGAGTAATATACATAGAGGGACTTTTCATTTTTGGATATGTAAATCGCATTTGCATGTGAATATTATCAACACATTGGAGAAATTCACAAAAATAACGACCAGTTGCCTTTATCATGCAGTCATAACTGCAAACAAATGGAGAAAAATTTCTGAATATATATTATGTAATATACAGCATATATATCAAATGAATAATTTCTAATAGCAAATGAATCTCAAAGGAATTAAACATATTCTCTATATCTGCACTGTTTAAAATCGTTTTATCTATCCCCCGTTGGCTATCTATGGGAGCTTCGTAAATTAAACTTACCTCTGTTGAATTAACCCTAATTACATCTTAATACGGCTCTACTACAAAACGGTCGATACAACATACCCCTGGGGATGTAATAATTGTCCTTCTTATAATTTAACGTATCGTGACAATAATTCATATATTATTAATTTTCAAATATTTTTCTTTGTCGTGCATAAATGATGTTGAATTGTCAATTAATACAATTTTAACTATTTACTATTGATTATTATTTTCGCTTTTCTTCTCTTTACACCGCAATTATAGCCATATATATATATATATATAATTAAAAATAATATGGTATTGCAAGACGATTGTTTGGTGACAATGTAGATATACTCCAACTATACTTTAGTTTACATTATATAACATTACATTATATAACTCTATTCATTATTTACCCTAAATTACTGAAAAATCTGACGAAACATTTGCCGAAAAAATGCATTGTTGCATCAACAGAAGTACAATTTTTTTTCGCCAACGCCACAGCCAAGTTTGTCATGAGTGTGTCAGGATATTGTTGGCGCGTGTTGAACACAGTATTCTTTATGCCCACTTCTTGGAGTAGTTCCAACCAAATTTCCTCTCCGTATTCCAACTGGAAAAAAAACACAATTACCATTTTTTTTTTCAACAGCGTTGGGGTGAAAATTGAATTGAAAGCTACGGGACGTGACAAAAAGTAAATTTTTCATTATCAACGTGACCAATATATAAATATATGTATGAATCTATGAATATATATGTATGAATCTGTATAGATAAATACAAATATTTTTACGTGTGGCCGCTCCAAATATTCATTTTTTATATTCCGTCCTTATTTGAATACAATCCCAATATCAAATGGGGCAGTTGTGGCTCCGTCAAGTTAAAAGAAAAAGTCAAATATCTATTATTAATATTGACACCTCGGATGATCCTTCATTTTATTCAAATTTTCACCAGAATATAATAAAAAAGAAAAAAAGTATTTAAATTGAACATGACGAAAAAGTTTTTGTATTACATAAAGATAAAAAGTAAAAAGAAAAAAAAAAACAACGGAAGTAATGTATATACGTCAAATGTCGAATTGCATACAATTGACTTTTTCATTGCATCCTGAAATCGTTTATAATTATTTACTTCGTGACTCTAATTTTGAAATTGCATATTCTTTAATTGGTCTCTGCTTTATCTTTCTATGTGTCATACATACAATATATAAATGCAAATGCCATTTCCGGCTCTTACACAATGGCGAATCCACGATTTTTCGCGTCTCAATCGATATATCATGAATTTCTGTTGAAATAAATGTATAAGATCGCCAAGACAAGGATTTATACGTATAAGCTTTCAGCAAAATAATTTCTCAACATATACAAGGTAAAAGTGTCAAGAGTTTTCTTTCACACAGTGCCGAATAATTTTTATGGACCCGGAAACAATTGTTCTCCATCAGAGCACTCATTGACAAGTACATTGGAGCAAATGAAGAAATTACCAAACATATATATATACATATACGATATCGATATTGCATTTTCCTTATTTTTTAACATAAATTTTATATTTTACACCATTTTTTATACTAATTTACCTGTACAAAGTGTTGGACACTCTCCAAAAGCATTCCATACATAATGTCAATTTGAAACTTTAATTTAATTTAATTCAAAAATCAATGTGAACAGTGGTAATTATTGAATAGTTTTTCGCGCCATTTGAAATTGAAATTAATGTAATTGAAAGTTACAGAGACTTTACCGCAATTGGTTTATAGTCAATTGCAAATAAATTTCTCTTGTGATATTGAAAAAGATAAAAAAATAAAAAAATAAAAAAACAAGAAGCAACAGATTGAAGAAGCGAACACACACATGTACACTCTACACACAATACACCGAACACAAACGCTGAAATACAAACGTCACGTCCGCACAGATCGAGCCCGCGTGAGACTTTGAGAACTTTGAGTGTTCTAGTCCCGAACCACGGTATCCAGTTGAGGGGTAGGTTTGCGAATCACGTTATTCGTTGTTGAGGGGGGGATTGGTCCATAAACCCTATATTTTATATCAGTTGCGTGCGCATCTTTTCTGTCTTGTATATTTCCAAATTTATTCATTTCATATCTTTTTTTTACATTGTTGTTACACGAAATTACAATTATTCTTATGAAATAATTATTCAACCGATCGTTCATTCATCAATTCTTTCATTTTACATAAAGTGTCAATTGTCAGTTTTAACGTTCCCTGCATTTCATCTGGAAATAATAATTGGATTTTATCATAAGTGATATATGCTGAAGAGATGGATCATTTGAAAAATCATAATTTACCTATTGAAGGGTAACATTCTTCAGATACAGTCGAGTAATCTTCATTTTTGATGTTTTCTTTCATTTTTCGTTGAATTGAAGTATTAAATTTTTTCACATGATTATTCGTTTCTTGTAAAAGAGATTGATTCAATTGAATGCGTTGTGATAGTGTCGTCAATTGAATCTGTAATTTAATATTTATTATGTTACATGTTATTTCGCAAAAAAATTCATGATTTTTAATTTATAATAAATTAATAAATTACATCGATGTGTGTAGTTGTTGATGCACTGCAGGTATCAGAACTTGCATTGATATTGGTCAAGAATGTAAACGGCTCCGTTGGATTTTTTTCAACACGTGCTAAAGACTCTTGCAAATCCTCTACCGTCATTTCATCGACGTTATAAACATATTTCGACTTGATAGTGTTGGCCACAGATTTTTTTCGACTATTCTTCAACTTGTAATTGTTTTTAGATTTGGTATTTACTGTGAATTTTATGGGTCTTTTAGAATTTTTTGAATTGACTTTTTTGTTGACGTCCATCGCTAACCCACAATATAATGTGAAGTTGACGCAAGTTGCGTAGTTTGTTTAATCGATATGTGACAACAGTGCAATTAACTTTATTTAAAGTCAAACAATTTTTTTATATATAATATTGTTTATTTATATTTATGTTTAGCACACTTACAGATTCCTACAAAATCGATCATTTTTAACATATAACGAGTTTATATAAAAACTCCTCCGATCTAATGACTAACTTCAACCTTAAAGTAAAAAAAAAAAAGAAAATATATTCTCTATTCTTTTGCTTTCAGCACAACAAATAAATATTCATTTTTGTTTGTTTAATAATATCGTAATGACGAAATATTATCTATATAATCGTAAATTATACCAACAGTTTATTTATTTATCTACATTTTTCAGAAAAAAAAATCGTTATAGGGCAAAAGAGAAAAAAAAACGGTAAAATTGATTATAAACATGAGGAGAAAATCGTTGTCCAGAGATGAAAGTGAGTGGAATTAATTTTTAATGCATTTGTCCAGTGGAATAATCATATCACAGTTAATTTTAAAAATATATGAGTCTGGCATCCTCTGGATTTTGTTCTACTGGGCAGTATGGACACTTGAGCCTAGAAACAAATTGATTCCTTTTACAAAAGTGATTTTGATATCAATGTACATAACCATAACCCTCTGTGCAAACGACTCACTTATTTGAGCTTGTTAATTTATTTAGGGCGTCTCTTGATATAACATGACCACAGACAAGTTTCATTGGTGGATTATTCTCTGTGCTCTGTTGTCGTAAAATTGGACAAGCAAACACCGAATGATATCTACTCTGTTTCCCAAGATCAATTTCAATCTATCAGAAAGTTTTAGAAAGAAAAAAGAAAGTCATTAATTGAACATATAGAAATGAATCGATAAAAAAATAAATTTATAATTACTCACTGGTAGCTCATCTTTTCCATTCCAGATATTGGTAACTTGTCTCTGTTGCATCACTTGTTTTATATTGAGAAGCGCTGGTAAGGCTGTACATCCTGCATTAACACTGCAAAACAACAAATAATAAAGACATTAATTGAAAAAATAATATATAAATGAATTTATTAAGTTGCTATTCATTTACCAAACTGACAATGGACTGTCAACACTTAAACCCAAGAGCGTGCACGCCTCTTTAGTAAATACATCATAAATATCAAGCCATAATGTAGGATTAAGTAAATGACTATATGGCGATGATTGTATTCCATGTGGTAAATAAAGAAGAGTGCCCATCAACGATTGCACTTCTTTTTCATGACGCGATACAAATTGCGTTAGATGTTTACGTGCATACATAACAGCCTCAGCCTGACTGCTTGGTCCCTGTTGCACCAATCTTATAAATTGTAATCTGTGTAATTTGAATTCTAATGATGAATTTTGGCCAAATAAAGCATCCCTATGATTTTTTGCCCATTCAAGCGCTGGTTCTAAATTTCGTTGTTTTAATGAATCCAATATAAAATTTAACTCAGTAAATGGTTCTTTTCTACCGTCATCAGCCTTAATTCCCGTTTCCTAACAACAACAATTCACATTTATTACAGCTATGTGCATATTACAAATAATTTTTCAATCAATTGAAATACATACTGCTGCCAGTTCATCAGCTATATCGAGCATTCCTTGACGATAAAAGTGCTGACAAATCACTTGATTTAGTAGGTGAGTCTTTTCAGGCCCACTAAAAACATCTTCTCTGCTTGTACTTGCAAAATCAGAGATGAAATTTCTGTCAATGGCTTTGCCAACCTTCGAAACTGTACTGTGAGATTCACGATGATCAGTTGCCAAACGCTGTACTGTGTCACGTACTTTGGTCATAGCATGTTTCAATAATTCAACTTGATTTGGTGCTAATTCATGATCCGGTGGAGCTGCAACATCATTGAGAACAGTTTAATAATTATGATATACATTCGTAGTAGTGTCTTTGCGTTATAGAGAGCACAAAAAATAAACTTACCTTCCTCCAATTCACCTTTTAGCTTCTCGATTTCATTTATCAAATCACGAAATACAGCACCCGCTTGATCATTTATATCGGTGAATTTTAATAAAACTTTATCAAGTTCACGCTCGACGGTATTGCAAGCCTCCATTATTTCGTGTTTAGGTTTGTCACTTTTATATATGATATAAACGCCACTGAATACTGATTTGTTCACACAAAAACACAACTGGAGAGGTGGAGAGCGACAACTCAATGGTATATGCATATACATACATATAGACACATGCGTTCTTTTTACAAAGCAATGGTGAAAATACAAATTGACACATACCGCCATCTTTGTTGTTACAAAAATCGTCACTGAGAAATCTAATTTATCAACAGAAGCTCTCATATAGATATATATAATAAACGATATTATTTATTTTTGTTATTAATTTCATTGTTAATTTATTTCTGCTGCACTCAGGCTTTCTGCTATATATATTTAAAATAATTAGACACAAGTTGTTGGCGTCTATTTATGTTTATTCTGAATAATTTTACATGGTTAACGTTTGCTAATAATAATTTCTTCAATTTACTTACAACATAAAAACTCATAAGATCATTAATTATCTTTCTTTACGTTTTTTGCATTAACAAAATAATAATTTCAGGTCTGATATAGAGGAATGAGGATGACTTTGTTTTCAATAGATATATGTTTTGTAACACGTAAATTATGTACAATATTTTTCTCTCTCTTCAATACACCTTCTTCAATTGTCTAATGCCTCATGTACCAAATCCTTTCTCCCCGTCTATATATTTCAGAAAGAATATTAAATTAGAATTGTATAGCATTTTTTTTCTTTAGTTACTAAATTTATGTTTAATAATTTTCCGTTTTACCCATTCTCTGGCCATCATCAACAGAGCTGCCTTTGATAGTCTAGGGCCAATGAGTGGATTCATTTGCGCCATGTAACAACATAACCAGCTATAACGGGAGTAAAAAAATACACGATAGATATAAAACATTCAAATTCATGATTTGTTACAAATATTGAATGAATAAATTGTATTTAATGAAAATAAATCAATTAAATATACTCACAATAACCAGCAAGTGAAAGCAGTCATCATCAAGATGACTTGGAGTATTCTGAAAACATCATAAATGAATATGATATTAAATAAGGTTATTAAGGAAATAAAAAAATGAAAATTAATGTAAAACAGTAAATGATGGGTTGAGCCAATAATTGAAACAGATGACATTTACCCACGATTCGGTCCTTTTGGAACAAAAAACGGCAATACAATTCCCACTGCCCCCCAAAACAGTGTAAAGATACAAACTGGAAGTGCTGATGCTCCCATTTTATTTATTCTTTATCTTTTTCGAAAAATTCACAATACTACTTCAATTAACAATGAATGAATAAACGTTAAAGAATTGAACGGGCGTATTATCACAATTCTACAATGACGACAAGCAGTCACATGAACTGAAATGACGCGAAGTTGGCCGAGCTTGTAATCATAATAACTTTCGATAATCGATAAAACACTTTTCATTGCGTGTGTGTCTCTCTCACTCTCTTTATCTCTCTAGATGAAATTAAATGTGGACGCGCATTTATTTGAATTTTTATATCCATTTCCTCATAACACAAACAATGATTGCAAGCCAAATAGTTTATTTTTCTTTTTCATAAAATACATAAACGTTTAAATAACAATATTTATGGAACAATCGAATATTAATAATGGACGGTAGATAACTTATTGAATGAATATAATGTTAAGAATTACTTAGTTGCAACATCATATTTTTGCAATATATGAATTCTTTTATCCAATTGTTGAATATCAGCAATTCTTTGTGGTGTATCAATTGCCGAGGGTGCATCACCGCCACCAATAGCTGACGAATTAATTTCATTGGTTTCATTTACCTCTCCACTATTTTCCCCGACAATTTTCAAACTCTCCAACGACAATTCTGCGAGTATACATGTCAAATCGTAACTCGCATTTGCCCAATCAATTTCACATGGTTGCAAAATAACACTACTATCTCTAGAAAATAAATGCTGTCGTACACACGAGAGGTTACGATTATTCATTCGAGTCGAATTTGTAAATGGCGTAACATTTGATGTTGGCGAATTTCGATACATGATCGACCTTTCAATTCGCATTGTGCGACCCTGTTTGATGTATGGTATCAAACAAGATCGTTGCAATGGTGTTTTTAGTTTTACATCTGGCGTTTGAATTGATATGGGAAGTTTGAAATTTTTAACCGTGTACGGTGTTTTGATCAATGTCAATCCGCGATTAGATGAGTGGGAATAATTTTGATCAAATTGTGTTGATAATTGCTCACTATTTTCCAAATCCCAATTGTGCATTATAGTAATAAGAGCTGGCTGCAATCGACGAACAACATTTATTAACAATTCACATCGTTTAATAACTCGCAATTGTTCCGGGTCAGTCATAATAATTGATCGCAAACGTTTTTCAGCAGTGCTCGCCTCATAAACCGCCGCTTTCAATTCTCTTATCATCATTATGGTTTGTTTATCAATTTTATCCTCGCCAATATCATCTATCGTGAGTGTTATTTGCATTGCTAATAAACAAGCACGAAGTACAAAAGTTTTTACGTCGCAAGATAATATTGGAATATGATGATCAAGGCAGTGATTCATTTTTCTAACACGCTCCTCCAAATCATCCAGTACAATTTGTGAAAACGCCGCTGAGTCAATTATCATTTCTATCGCGGTACGAAATTCACGCACATCTTTTTGCCATTGATCTGTTAATAATTTTGCTCCTGTTCGTAATTCTTCGCTTTGTGGATTAAGATAGAACATTGTTATAGCCGGAATTAATTCCAACTCAATTGACTCCAGACTTGCCATGATGTTACGAATTTTTATGACTCCTAATGACAAAATAAAACGATACAACAGATAGATTAGACAGATTATAATATGTCGGTGTACAATAAACCATTTGAATTTTATAAAATAAATGGATAAACATACTGTTAACGTCGTGACAGCATGCCATTGCATAGAAACCAATTTGCATCAATTCATCGGATATTTTATCAAAATTCTCAAAATGTGCAGAAATATCGGCATGACTTCTTCTCTCAGGTAACAATGAACTTCCACACATGTCAATAATTTTAGCTAATGCGCAAAATGGATCGCTAAATACATCTTTCACCAATGTCAATACTGATATATTAACTTGACGTTCAAGACGATAAAGTGCGTCAGTCGTTGTTTTAATAAATAAACTGTTTAATGCAACATCACGTGGCACCGATGACAATTGATTTTTCAAATTTTCATATTCCGATATGATTATTTGGCAAATATTTGTTACAGCCTCAAAGTGTTCTGGTTGACACACTTGAGCTATCGACATTGCATATGAAAATACTTCTTCAATAGCTGGCCACAACTCTGTGAAATGACTTATTTGTTGTTGTTGATCATCTTGCGATAACTCCGACATTAAATCCAATACAAGATCCATTTTGTAAACAAAATGATTGTGTTTTTCATTATTTTCTTCATCATTTGATGGATGTGGCGAGTCCAATACGTCATTGACTTTATCCAGACACGTACATATTCGATTGCATAAATATTTCTTTGTGTGAAAAATAGGTAATTTCAATTTATGTTGTTCTTTCACTAAATTCGAAAGCATTGCAAATGAAATATACAATTGATGCATAGACATAATAATTTTCTCCTTCAATAGGTCTGAAATTAAATTTTTACCATATGCCAAGAGTAATTGAAATATTTCCAATAATTTCAAAGCCAAATCCTTTATATTGAGAATATGTTCTATTTGTTGAGATTCACTCATTTCTTTCACATAAACATGTAAGACTTCTATTTGTCGTTTCATTTCGATACACTCGAATTTTTCTTGGATTTTTAGTGCACATTTGAATTCGTCTATAAACGTATTCATTTTTTCTTCATTAAACTTTGTCGAAAATAATTCACTAAATAATTCAATTATTTTCGACTTGATTGTTTGAATATTCATAATTTCATCACTTGGATAGTGTGAAAATTCATCAAATATAATTTTAATTAATTTCTGAAAGTGTTCAACTATTGAAGCTCTTTTTGCTGTAATATCACAAGTTTTATCGTCGGCTTTCGACATTTCGTTGAATTTATTTAAATGCACCGCCATGGGCTCCCAAATAATTTGCGTTCTTTTAGTTTTTAACGACATATCTTTAATTATAATGAAGCTTTAATTGAACAACATAACATTATTTTAGAGGAATATTACTCACTAAATTGACGGTTAAAACATGTTAGAGATATGTTGTGGGTAAACAGTAGAAATACAAATAAAATTCAGCAGCCAATGAAATGCGACACATTATTTTGTCACTGTATACTGGCAATGCTGCCAATCGCTCTATACTTAACCATCAAATTTTATGTGGAATAAATCACGTCTTAACGTGATACTTAACAATATATATATATATTTAAAATTAATCAGATCCATACATCATTTTATTTCTTTAATATCTTAATGTCGATTCATAATTTTTTTTGTTTAAATTTTTTGTGGATTATAAATTTGGCGCCATTTGGACTCGATACATTGTACACATACATGCACTGTCGTGAACGGGGTATAAATACTTAGTTTTATTTGAGGAAGTAATGTTGGCATCTTGAATTAACAAAAACGTACTAAGTAATATGCATAAAAAATAGCCGACAATATATATATTATATCTGGTGTTCTAGAAAGAATTTCCCAATGATACATACATATATAACACACCACATTGCCAATTATATTGCCTGCATTCATTAATTCGTTAATAGAATAAAAAAAAACAACGTGGGTGCATATTTTCTCAATTAGCTAAACATGTTTTTGGGGTTATAGGATCGTTCCAAAGTATTGTGTTACAAATTGCCATTCATTTCCGGTAAGTTCTGACAATAATTTACTTTCAGTGTATTACACTTATTATTTCAAGTATGGAGTGTAATCCTGGTATGCATGACAATTGGGCCAAATAATGAATGAACTTTTATTATATTCTATAATAATTAGATAAATTGATTTACGGTAGATCCAACTTGTATAAATCTAGTGCAATTGACGAAAGTAAGTCAATGTCAGTGGCGGTGGCTATTGAGTACTGTTGATTTGGATCAATCTCGATCATTGCATAATAAACCAAAATGGTCAAGTATTATGAAGAGACCACAACTTTTCAATTCAATTGGAATCAAGTTGCTCAAGGATTCTGGAAACGATATCCTAACCCACAAAGGTATTCCAAAAACAAAGAAAATAAAAAATAACAATCAACAATTGTGTTGACACTATTCATAATTATATTGTTAATGAATGAAATTTTTTAGTACACATGTGTTGTCGGAAGATACAGTATCGCGCAAAGTGAGAGATGGAAAATTGTATAGCACGCGATTATTAGCAAAGACAAATGGTGTTCCAAAGTGGGGCGAAAGATTTATCAATAAAAATATTGTAAGAATTGTTGAAGAAACTATTGTCGATCCAAAGGAAAAAATTATGACGACATATACAAGAAATTTGGGGTATACAAAAGTGATGGTGAGTGATATACAATTAATGATAATTAGTTGCTTGATGAAATAAAATTTTGTTAGAGTGTCATTGAGAAAGTGGTATATAAAGTCTCGAATGAAAATCCTGAATGGACTGTGGCAAAAAGATCAGCGTGGATTGACAGTCCGGTATTTGGCTTTAGTCGAGCTATTCAAGCATTTGGTCTTGAAAGATTTAAGAAAAATTGCGCGAAAATGACGACTGGATTTAATTACGTACTGGCACATATGTTTCCACAATCTGCACAACTGATAAATCCAGCGGTAGCACAAATGGTATTTCATGACTATGTAAGTTGTAATATATTTGATGAAAAACTATTTTAAATCCATATGTAAAATTAAATATTTTGTGGGTTTTTTAAGGCAGAAGAACCATCAATGATGAAATTCAGTCACGCAGCGGAGGATTTACAACATTCATTGCATGACAAAGCTGAAAAAATGAAGGATGCCGCTATAAAAGCGACGGATTTAGCGAAAAAAAAAGCTGGACCCATGTATGCAGCATGTCAACCAAATCAATCGTGAATTGAATGTATAGATCATAATTGCATCATCTACATATGTAGGTAAATATGTGCTGAATATTATCCTGCCGAGGTGAAATTTTTTTGTAAATCTCATCTCTCAATCATTTATAAATCATTTCGAGATTAATGAAGAAATATATAGAGCATTCCTACATAAAATACCCCGGATATTTTTTTAAAAGACCGAGAGAGAGAGAGAGAGAGAGAGATTGACAAGTAATTACTAACGTATGAGTGATGAGAAGTTAAATTGCAAAATAGAAAATGCATTTTTTATAGTTGTGTTAATGCACAAACAATTTGAGTTGTCGGACATTATTTGAAAAATTATCACGTTATTCTCTTGCATGGAACATATTTTAAAATTAATTAAAATCCAGACTATTGATATATGATGTACAAATATAGATAAAAGAAAGAGTTCGTAGATAATACTGTTTACTGCAATTTTAAAATTATATTCTTGGTTTTTAACAAGCTATAATTATTACCAATATTGTGTGTTAATAGTGAACATGTAATTTGTAAAGTACTTATATACAACAGACGCAAGAGAACAAATACTATATAGTTTAATGATGTAAATATAATAAATGATTTTATTGAATCTATTTCACAGTAATTCAATTTTTTATTGATGCTGAAGATTTATCTCTACTGTTATTGTTGTTATTATCGTTATCAACGTTGCTGTCGAAAAATAAACTTCTCAATATTACACCATTCTGATCAATGGCCACTGCATCTTTCGTGTCTTCATCTTTTGAAAATTTTGTACACGGCTCTACATCTCCATAAATTTCATCATCTATAATTCAATTAATTTAATATTAATTTTATAATTTTATACTTAGTTGATTGAATTTCAAATTCGATTTACCCAATTTTCCTTGACATATTTGTTGCTTTAATGCGCATAAACTCGAATATGATATTCCACGCGAACATACTGGCTCGTATAAATTTAGAGGACAATCTTTTGGACAATCAAATAACCTATCTCCTGCAACTTGAATCAATTACAATAATTTTATATTATTATTTCTTTCAACCAGTTAGATAATTGAATTTCTTACCAATTCCTGCAACAAATAATTGAACAGACAATAGTGTCACAAACATTACATGTACATTTGTCGACACACTTGTATGAATATACATTGATCAATGGCAAACCAATCATTTTCATTTTCATTTCATCAATGTCCATTTATAACATCATGCGCCTATCGCATTGATTAATTCCATTTAATTTTTCGGATTAAGCGATGGAAGTATTAAAATTTTATCTTGGATTAGAGTGGCACATCAAAAGTAATAGCATTATAAATTGAAATATTTCACACAAACGTACATACATACATACATACATACACACAGGATGTACCGTAAGGTGCTGCCATTCAATGGTAAAACGATGAACTAAATGACCAACGAAAATTTACTACAGTTTGTGTCTTGTAGAACACCACCGCATAGGTGTGACAGTTGTGCAGTGCAGATATTTACAAATTCATCTATGTAATTTGGAGTAAATATTTATTGTAAAAGGTATAAATTTTTTTTTCGTATTCTCCAACATTGACATTTATTACATTGTCTTATGAGCGGTCTTAATTTGCTGGGTAATTTAACGCATTATTCTTCTCAATCGATATGGGTAAAAATTCGACACCATTTTGCTTCAATGTATTGCTCGACGCGCCTCGCCTGTTTCGTTGTTATCATTCATGCCCATGTGTTTGTAGCATACGATAAATTAATTCTTTAATTTATCGTGTGATACAATTTTAATGGTATACTTATATTGATATCGTCTATTCAAAGAGAAAATTCATTTCACAATAAGAAACTGCTCCATTAACTTATGTGTAATATTCTTGTGCGTAATTTAATGTAAATTTATGGCTAATTGCACTAATTTATATTATTCCTTTTTTCTCGCTGTTTTCTTCAGTTTGTTTTTCGCCACTTTACATGAGAAATTAATTACAACTTTGTTTTTTTTTTATTCTTCTTCAAGCGTAAACACTTGCCAAATACAGAATGGCTGAACTAGCAGCACTTATCCGTCAGGATATTCCTGAAGGGCGAACTAACTTGGCCGACAGCCATACAAATCTTGAGCGTGTTGCTGAATACTGTGAGGCAAACTATTTTCAAGCTGAAAATAAACGAATTGCCTTAGAGGAAACAAAAAATTTCACAACACAATCATTAGCCAGTGTTGCATATCAAATAAATACACTGGCATATAATTTTTTACAATTACTCGATTTACAAACGTCGCAATTGGCTGAAATGGAAAGTCAAATGAATCATATAGCTCAAACCGTAATGATACATAAGGAAAAAGTAGCGAGACGAGAAATTGGTGTATTAACAGCAAATAAAATGACAACAAGACAGTATAAAATAATAGCGCCAGCCAATCCTGAAAAACCAATCAAATATGTACGTAAAAGTATTGATTATACAACGTTGGATGATATTGGTCATGGTGTGAGAAATAATGGCACGCCAAGAAGCAAGCAGCGTGGTGGCAGTCAAGGAAGTGTACAAAGTTTGGGAGGTGCTTCAACAGCGTCCGGTTTGGCTGCAACAATGGTTGGACCCGCACCAACGACAAAACCACCAACGCCACCGCAAGCCGCAAGAACTGGTACTTTGAGCAAAGGCTCAAGGGAATACAGAACACCGCCAGCGGTAGCGCCGCCACAAGTGCCAAGTCATTATGCACCGAATTATCCACTTGGCCATCCAAGACGTGAACGTGGACCGGGTTATAGCACATTACCACTTCACGTTCATACAACCCAACATAATTCAAATCACAGCATACACAATAATTCCATGATTCAACATGCATCGCCACAAATTGGAACAGTTCATCCACTTCAAAGTCATCCGCAGATGCCACCGCCTGCGCCCCCAAGCATCACTGGTGGCGCGTCGATTTACATTCAAGAAGTACATAACAATATGCCACGTAAGTTAATGCCCGTCGACAAATTATTTGGTTATTTAATATACTTTATTTTATCTTATGATTTATTTATTTATTCATTTCTTTATAGCGCCGCCATCACCATTAGTTGGAATTGGTGGGGATATGGCTGAATATAGCGGACATCATACGCTGCCTCACCGGCTTTCGCATCAGATAAGTCGGAGTAGTGGTGCAAGCAGTCCACCATTGCCACCTCCGCCACCGCCTGAACACGAGCATGAACATCCGCAGTTTGGTAGACCACCGCAATCGAGTAGCGCAATTATGCCAATTGTTCCTGATGAAGAAGATTTACCTGGATGGGTTCCCAAAAATTACATTGAAAAGGGTAAAGTCTCTTTATCCATTATTTCTATTTATTCAATTTTATAGTTTATATGAATATTACCAAATAATTGTTTTTATAATTTTAAACAAATTATTTCGAATTTATTCTGTGACATCAATTTCATTCCAATAAATTTTTCCACCTGATAATTCAATTTTCGTTTTGTTTTTTTTTTTCAGTTGTTGCTATATATGACTACTATGCGGACAAAGAGGATGAATTGAGTTTTCAAGAGAGCAGCGTAATATACGTATTAAAGAAGAACGATGATGGATGGTGGGAAGGCGTGATGGATGGAATAACGGGCTTGTTCCCTGGAAATTATGTTGAGCCGTGTGTGTGAAAATCCCGATAATAATTCTACTCGTAATATTTTTTTCGTTCAATAATTTTGAAAGGAAGATTGAAAGAAATTAATTGGAAAAAAGAATAAAAAAAAGAAAGTAAGAGACCATATGTTGGCTGGACATTGATGAAGTTGTCACTATTACCGCAATTTATTTCTACAGTGCTTTTTTATCAACTCCGTTATAATTTGTGTGAATTGACTGGCTACATTCTAGGATATATAAAAAAAATGCTGATGCGACAAAAAATCGCATAAAGGCAAGTGAGTGAACTTCGAAAAGTGCTAAGTATGCAAAGCACAGGTGAGATGAATGATACTCTCAATTAAATATTGCGTATATGTAAGTTTTGCACTCAATCGAATAAGTAACAATATTTATGTTTTTTTTTTATCAATAATTACGCAACATGCTAATCAGTATATATATATATGTATGGATAAACATTTTATATGAAAATAATAATTGTGGATTTGGAGCAATCGAAACGGAAAAACAAATATAAATTGGAAAGAACAATTTCAAAACCAACTGAATTATTGATAATTAATTTATAAAAGTAGGTATCTGTAGAAATGATAGCTTTAAGATTATTATGAAATAAATACTAATAAAAATATAATACATATTCATTATTATCTTACAATATCAATACAAAAATAACATCATTGGATAATAAACATTATTAACTGCTACAATGAGGACAATGGACTGTGAGGTTATATTAAGAGTCTTTATGGCATATAATATTTATGGATATTGATTATTTGAGTAGCGAGATTTCCAACTGAATAACACCATAATCCCCTGATGGAGATTATATACTAAGCTCATGAAGTTTCCTTTCGCTTTAATCGGATCGCAATTTAATGCAGACGTTGAAGTATATCTACTTCTGTATTTTATCGTAAAAAAATCAACTGCGTGACGAGAAATTATCAGTTTCCTCGCATAATATCAAATTCGGCCTATACATAAGTATTAGTTATATATCCGACACATTAATTTACATTGTGGAGTGAAGAGAAGGAGTATAGGAGAATCGCGGCATTAATGTAAGCGTTATCCTAATTTGACAGGATACCCGACGACATGAATTTATGTTACACGATGCATATATATATATATATATATATACGTAGGATGTTATGGAGGCCTCTCTTGATACGCAGGATGTGTATAAACCATGGAAATTGAAGCGGCATATCCACGTCGAGGAGAATAATATATGTACATGTATATATATATATATATTTTATGTAATTTGTGTATATTACATACGACCGCATGAACATATAAAATGAGATTAATATGATAATTAAATTTTTCTCTGTAATTATGAAGCCATACTAATTTTCTCTTTGATCTCCATCTATATTTTTGATCGACTCATTAAAGCAACGAGTCTATTAAATTTAATCCTCCGTATAATAATATTATTATCGTTGCCACATTTCCAACTTCAATTTTTATCATTCAACTAAATTTTTAATATAGTTGGTAGAAAAATAAAAATACAGCAATTCAAATTCACAATTAACACATATACATATTTGAAATATATATTTTTATTTTAATTAATATAATCTGTGTTATATCTATTATTAATGGCAATCAACAAATATAATCAATGTGGAGTTATCAATCGCCACGCAATTGGAAGTCGTGAACACAATGAAACAAAAATGAAAATAAAAAAAATCGTGCTATCTGCTGGGATTCATCGGAAGGACGATTGGAAGTTGCGCAGCTTCACCACGATTGAACGAACCATCCAATCGCCCATCATATACTACCCCCTTTTTCTCCTGAATCGCTTTCTCTCTCTTTATTCCCTCTGTTGTACGTGACACTAGAATTCTCTTTCGCTATATAACCACGAGTCTATACTATACCTGTCTACGTGCTCACTTCTGTTTTTTCCACCCCTTCAGTTATATACCAATATATATATATATATATATATATATATATAATATCCAATGCTGAAGAAGCTCCTTGTGAAAGCCAAGTAAAAGGAAATTCAATATCGCGTCCTGTCAGACAGTTCAAAATAGAAATGGCTATGTGGCTATTTTCTTTATATACATATAATACGTATTGTTTTGGCTGTATTAAATAATAATAATAATAATAATAATGCAGTAAAGTCGGCAAACAAACGCTCGACTTGCTGTACGCTACAGTGTACACTTTATCTCTTCGAGCAATTAGTCATGTCACACGAGTGCTACTAGTATACATATATATACTGCACTCTAGGCGCATAATTAATTGTCGAGCCGATAGATCTTTTCACGTTACCGCCCCAACGGTATAAAATCCTCTTTCGCACACGTCTCTTGTGCAACCGTTCATATTGTCTTCAATCCTAGTATTATGCTGAGAGCACTTAAATTAGAGAGCGAATCGCTTAACGGAGTGCGCGACGCCTGAAGATAATAGACACCTTGCTATAATATAAATACTATATTTTTTAACGGATTTCTGCGATTGACAATAAAGAAAAGAATGAAAACAATAAATTGATGCGATGATTTGTAATAAATTGGAGATGTTTTTGAATGTGTTCAGTCGAGTGTTCTTCGGTATGTTCCCTTTGAACAATTGATTCAAGTGCAATAGGAAGATATACGTATCATTCTTTGACGTTCACTCATATGACCTCCGGTGTCTATATATATATGCATGTTGAAAGATGATGTGACACCTTCACTTGAACCAGTGCATCTGACCTGCTTATATATATATATATATATATGAGTGGTAAAGAGACCGATCGATGGCTATACCAGCGACTCTCAACGATTTCTCCCTAATCCTTTTAAATATAGACACCTATATATTCATATATATCGATATATAATTGTACAAATGGTGTGTGTATATATATGCTGTTATGCCGGATCAAATTTTGGATTAGACGGAAGGTTTTATAACAAATGTCATACACAGTCTGGTTAATGATGTTACAAAACTTTATTAGTTATTATTATTATTATTATTATTATTATATACTGTTAGTATTCACTTTAATAAATCAGAACAATTTGTATGTTTTATTTTTATTTTCCTCATTTTTATGATCAATCCTCGGATTGTTCACCTGTAAGCATCGACGTTACTCTTTCGAGAGTTGGCTTAGTACTGACTAGTTTTTATTCAACAAAAGCATTCGTTATTGCATTATTTTACTGTAATAATGTGTTACTGTAACGTCAATTTAATTCGCAAGGAGTGATAAGTATTCGATGGTAATTGTTTAGTTTAGAAATAAATCAAATATTATAACCACTTTGAAATGAATTGTAAATCTTCAATTGAATATTTTTCGTATTTAACGTTCAATAAGAAAAAGGAAATATTCAATTTACTCAAGATCATTAATAGAGATTGGGGCAATTATATTATCTCTTTATGGTTGCAAAAAGTCTCTGAAGGGATGATCACATAACGGGTTGTAGATACCATGACCAAAGCAGTCAACCAGCAAACAGCTATTTTTCAATCCATTAGTATTAGTTGACTTAAAATTTTATCTGTACACTTATTATAATAAATAGAATTATATTTCAAACCCACTTCAAAGTGTTATGCGTTCTCAATTCGTTAAAGGTAACAGTAGTTAAGCATGAGAACCGGCATCGTATACGTTTTTCATGTGATAGGATGACGTTCAATGAAGGATCTATACGATAGTCATAACAATGCATACAAATAATAATAATAATGAAAGTTTATTTGAAATGTGTGAATTGAGCAAGAAACTTGCTTCGCCCTTCAACATCATTTATTGCAATGTGTATACAAATACTTATATATACTTATCTATATTTATATATGTACGCTTTTATAGAGCTCGGATGAATTTTTCCACGTTGGATATTGGATTTTGTATTCTGCATCGGGTTTTACTATTCGCGCAGGAAATATTCTGGGGAATCTCGGCCGAGCGTGCCTTTCAATAATATTCGATAGATGTGTATACAATAAAGTTTCTTATATTTCATTTTATTTTTTTTTGTACTTTCATTGCATTGATATAGAATTGTGCGCAAATTTATAATATTTCAATTGAATTGTATCAGAAATGTTTCGACTAGAGAATTAATAATGTTTGTATACGATTGAGTTGTTGACGTTGGCATTTCAGATTTTTCGAACTACGTCTTTAAAAGCCGACATCGACCATATACAAACGTAGAAAAAAAATAAATAAAAAGGGAATGGTATAGGTATATTGTGAATTCGTTTGTGTGTTTGGGGTGAAAATGGGGAACGATTCACCACGCGAACGCGATAAAAGCCGTTGAATCGTCGGGACGTACGCCAGCTGACGATAAATGGTTCTTGTTTATATGCGTAGGTGGAAAAATAGGAAAAATAGCGAGATAGAAAGGGAGGCACCACGTGTATTATTCCACTGGTTTGGATTTACGATTTTTGTTTTATTTTATTTGTTCACTTTTTTTTTTTCTGTTCTATTTTTTTTTTAACAGACAAAGGAGAGACGATTAAGAACTCTTGGGTGGACTATCAACATGGATCTTCCATTAATCGTTGTACGCCCTCGAGCAAATGAAATCGACAACAGAAAAAAAAAAGAAAAAAAAATATAAAGCTCCCGCAAAACCACACGGGGAATAGAATAAAAGTTTTATGTATGCAGTTTTATTTTTGTTTCATTTTACCGTTTGAAGAAATAATAGAAATAAAATTTTAATAAAGAAAAAGTAGAGCTCACATAATTTTAATTAAACAATTTTACAGTTGAGTTGTTGTGTTTCACACGTGTACGTATTCATACGTATAAATATATACACACATACACACACACACATTTACGCGTCGATGTAGAATATTTGTTCCATCAACAATAAATTCATCGACTCTACCATGATATATAGGTGTATGTACATATGTATATATACATGTGAAAGAGTAATACTTTTTTTATTTTTCGCATCGCTGACGACCATCCCAATCGATTGGTCCCTACATTGGACAAACATCGAAAATATATTTCTCGTATGTCAGGTGGATATATATATATATATATATATATATATATATATATATATATATATGTATGTTGAAAATGGCATGGTCGTCATACAAGTTCGTATATGGAAAATCGTTCACCGTGTGTCACAGGCAGGAGAATAAATCGTGTGTCACTAGCATACATAGCAAGCCTTGTCCATATTACCTGATTCATATGTATATACAATATTCATATGTATATATATAGGTAGACGCACACAAATACACACACACACACACATATTGAATATAATTCTCCGCCCCAACTGATATGTCCAACACATAAATATAAATCACATTTAATTGTCGTCATTTGTTATCAATATATGAGTTTTCATGTATATCCATAATATGCCTATGCACATTCACGTTTTCATGGGTATGATTGCAGCAGTCTCCAACTTCCTTATATATTCTATGTCGAGATATATATGTATATAAATATGTGGGTATATCGCAAGTAGGACTGTGTGCATACGAGTAAACACTTGGAGAAATAAAGTAGAATTTACGATTGTTGTTGGGGTTTTGAAAGCGAATGAGGCCCGAAAAAAACCCGATAAATTTACAGGTATATCTTTGATGTTTTATAATAATTCCATATGCTATAGTAATACATGTTTACCTCTATTGTGTATTTATACTTGAGTTTTTAATACTCTATAAGGAAAAAGAAAAAAAATACAAAAAAAATTCACGACAGTTATTAGGGTCTGCTTTTAGTCTTGCTCGTCAACTGGAATCCACATGTATATAGGGGTCGCGATTTAGTATTTAGAGAGTGAATGTAAAAAAAAAATCCTTCAGCTTCTGGATAAGCCGTGGAGCTTTTCCCTGACGAAGATATAGTCGTGATGGCGGTAGAAAAAACTAATCTTTTGGACTTTAATGGTAGAATTTTTTTTTTCTTTGCCCTTTTTTTTTCTTTTCATTTAATAAAAATTCGGACTGTTACATGATTCAATACTACAAATGCATGGTCCAGTTTTATGAATAAAATATGTGTTTGTACAGTTATCAGTTTCGTCAAATAAACATTTCATCGGAGGACATAGTGTGACAGATATAGAGAATTATGCAGAAAATTCCGAATAAATATTTGCCATATAGCAATTTTGATTTATGCATTTAGATGTCAAAGTGTATACTGAGTGCACAAATATGTACACACACATATGAAATTTTCATTCATCAATACACGAACTTGTACGAGCCAATGAGGTGACGATATGACGCCTCATGAAAGTCAAAAGTATTATATGATAACATATCGACATAACATAATTATTGCGTTGATATGTGAGAATTTGTATGATTTTTATAATATAATATATCTCATACTCCATTATTTCTCAATGTCAAATAAAAAGGCCATTGATTCAATTATAAATTCAATTCTGTCCGTGAATATTTGATCATTTTGTTCAAATTAATTTAATTACATTCAATGCTATTGTTATTGTGTCACTGAACATTCATCATAATTGAATGGTATTTTTAATTATATTGAGAAAATAAAAATTACCTACTTTTGGTTTTGATGTGACAGGTTATCTCGAAGAAAAAAAGTTGGATTACAGCAAATTCTGAACCACCATCATTGCCTATATAAACATAATAAGATATATAGCTTCTACATGCAAATTCAAAAGCGTCTTTAAATACATTGAGAGATATATTTAAATAGCTTTTGAATAATTATTCCATCATCGTGGGTAACATAATGGGATTTCCGGTATTATACAAATCCGATTAAGTAAGTGGAGAAGGCACAGAATAGTACAGCATCAAAAATATATATATATATATATATATATATATGGCAGTTGTTTTGTAAAAGATTGGTTGAAATATTTTTCAAAGTGCGCAAAATGGTGTCAACCGGTAAATAATGTAACTACCGAGCGTCGGTCGCAAACTGGCAGTATAAATCGTCATTTTATATATGTTATATATATATATATATATATAACTCCTCAGGGAATCCTGGATGCGCTTATTCTCTTTTTCGCCTTCTCTGTTCCAACATTTCTATATACAATCCAACTGTGCTGTCATCCCTATATTCGTACAGAACTTTACGATTTTATGGATCGCACAAGCAAGAAAAGTCAACCACACCTCGCTATTATTTTTACGTTGACACGTCACCGCACGGCTTCCACAACTAAATTTTCTCCTTTCTCCCTCTCTGTTCAGATACTTTCAGAATTTCACATACATGTATAACCATTCTATTCCTTTTGTCCGCTACTTTAATCTATTTATCAAACGTAAATTTGTTTGTTCTTTATGGCGCCAATTTAATACTTAAAATGACTATGTTAGAACAGTAACCAAGAATTATAGAAAGAGAAATTCTTCGTAAACACGAGACAATATATGTTTACTATGTTTACAGTGTTTTTTTGAAATAAAGTTGATAACTGTAAGTGTAAAATTGTCTATGTGTTTGAACATTGATTTACCACGTTTTTTTTTTTTTTTTTTTTTTTTTTTATATATGCAAATTAGAATAATTATTCTTGAACAAAAAATTGAACGAGGATAAAAATAATATTGAAATAGAATGAATAGGGTAATAAAAATATGATGAAAGTAATCCCCAAATGGCATACATAAAAAATGTATTTTCACCACCAATTAGTATTCAAAATTCTCAATATAAAACCTATGTACGTGTGTGCGAATAGATATATATGTGGACGCTTATGCCTCTATGGACTCACGTCAATTTCACTAATCCCCAATGGTCTGACTACGAGCGATACGCAATGTTCATAGTATAAATTTTATATATTTTATTTTCATGTAGCATTTTTTGATTTTTTTTTTCTTTTCCTTTGGTTATAGAATAATCAATGTGTTGATGTATGAATCCTGTCTGTATAAGTTCTATTTGAAATGTCATTGACTATATATGTCACGAAAGAACGTGATTCAATTCATCTATACTTTATATTTCGCGCATCGGGAAATGAAAACCAATATTTTTTCATTCATATTTGGAATGGTGATTTATATAGGTGGAATGTTTTTTCCCGCCCATTCTTTTGAATGGTATGAACATACTGTATACAAGTCTGATATTTCCGTATGCAACAAATAAATAATTTAATTACCATTGATGGATGCTACTTTGTTTTATTGTAAAACGACACCGCGAATCGAAATATCAGTTCAATTGTATATTTTGTAATGTGAAGTTTAGAAAATGAAATATTGTGACACGGGAATATTGTTATATTAGATTGCGAGTCAATTTAACATTCTATAAATGCTGGATATTAATGAAAATTTCCATTTCGTTACAATAATTATTAAAAATAAAATATTGCAGGTAACCCTGTTCACTTCTTCTTAATGAAGTACTTATCCTTTCAATATTTATTTTTTATGTTATAAAAAAAGTATATACTATTTTATATTGTACTGAATCGTAAAATGACAAACGGAAATATATTTCATAAATAACAATTTATTGCCAGAATGAAAAATGTGATTATTATCGTACAAATAGTTGAGCATGATAATGAAATTTACAGATATGATGAAATACTAACACGGTAATAATAAATTTTAAATCGTACATAAAATATTTAGCTCAAAAATTATAAATTGCTGCAGATATGCGAATATATCATTTTCAAAATTTTTAATCACTGAGGGACTCATCTAGTACTTTGAGGAATACAATTAACACAGGTAAGAAGCAAGAAATATATTAAACGTGAATCCTTCCAATGAGGTATAAGTAAATTCTTGTATCGAATTGCACTAATGTCAATAGTGAAAAAAAATTACTGGCATAGAGAGGTTTTCCCAAATTACTTGAAAGAGTAGAATAAGGAGCGTAAGAAACAGATGTGGGGGGGTAAAGACACAGGCGAATTTTTGTTTACCATAATTTAAATATTGTGACAGTATGACAACATATTTTTATATTGTCAACTCAATGATTTATTTCTACTTCGTTTGTCAATGTGGCGTTCATTTTCCAAATGGTTTTGGAAATTTTATATATAATTGGAATATTTCCATTTATACATTTACAAGGTGGCAGAATGCCTTTTTGATTCGCCAGTTAAATTAATTGAAATTTATTATTCATTTCAACATGGGTCTCAATACAAAGACAATTGTGAGAAAGTTCCTCTTGTCCAAGATGTTGGAGATTGTGTCAATAATAAGCAACCGTAATAAATATAAAATACATTGTTTGCTAATGCACTTTTTATTGTATATTAAGTGATTGAAAAAATATTTTTTAATGTTATTTATAGCATCTACTTATTATTATAAGTTATAAATGTCTTAGTTAATCAATAGCTGAACTTTATTCAACCAGTGGTTTTCTATTTCAATAAAGTGTGTAAAAATTGTTACACTAATACTGCTGATAATTATTCAAGTAAAATTAATATATAACGACTTTGTTATAGTTCTCCATAGTTTTCAGAATAGTTGAATAGTCTATTGATATTGGAATATCGTTTCGAGAACAAAGCGTTTAATTTGTGACAAGTTCGAGTGTAACTGGTTGACACGTTAAACCAATTGACATAGCTACGTTTATGATGTTAGCTGAGAGAGTCAGGAATATCTGAAATGCATCCACAGAGTCAATTTAAAGTATACATCTGTTGGAATATCATGTGCAATACCTACATAAATTCGAATATACACGGTGTCTTGCAAAAAATGACCGTTGAGTAGTATGACAATATTTGTGATCATCCTGAATCCAAATTTCGATATTATATTCAAAAGGATGAAGCAGTTTTTGAATTCGTAGTCAAGTTAGAATGGCGAATGCGCTTGCAGTATTTTGCCGCCGTAGATATGAGAGAAGGGAAAGTCAGAAAAAATCTGTGAATATTGACCCGAGGTAAATGTCTCAACAGACGATTGTAGCTCGGGTCCTACGGTTATTTTCTAATTCCATCTAGACACTAGATGGGACTTTAGCCCTTTTCCACAACCATTATCCGTCAAAATTCACTGCCCGAAATAGAATGTCCTATATATATAGATAAATAGATAGATAGATAGAAAATTTAGATAATTTAGATAAGATAATTAAGATGATATAGTGTAGATAATGAAGATAATTCAGATAATTTGGATAATCTAGATAATTTAGTTTAGATTATCCAGATAATTTCGATAAAATCATCTAGATAATCTCATCAAAATTATCTAGATAATCTAGATAAACATATCAGTTATCGATTCGTTGCGCTAAAAAACTCTGAGTCTTTTCATCACATTTAATAATTTAAAAAATTTTTGAAATTCGTTTATTATATAGCTGCATTTATTTATCATTCATATGGATGAAGTATTTTTATAACTAAAGCTGAATTGAAAATGTGTAGATGTGAGCGAAAACGTTACGTTACAATTTACAATATTTTACTTGATAAAATATGCGACGCAGTGCAGCAAGTTCTCGTGAATACTGGAACCCTCCTCATTCGTCATATATGCTCAACCATATTTTATATATGTAGATACTTCAGAGGGTATGGACAGTATTGTATATGCGTTGATATATTATACGTACTTGTATTGTAGGTATATATATATATAAAACGAAAAAATAGAAATGAATATATATATACAATACTATACAACGAGTGCATAGTACTGATAAAAATATATTTCGTTTTTACTCAATGCCATTAAGAATCAAATTGAATGTTATGATAAAGTACGCGCTTCATTTTCAGCTGTGTAATCTCAAGTTGGTTATGAATAATGCGAATGGAATTGTAATTGAAGCGCCACATATTTCTGTTTCTATTTATCGGAAAAATAAATTTGAATATTTTCAATATACCCAAGAGTATAAAAAAAATGTTGACAGCTGTAGAAATAAAAAAATGAATTTTGTCAATATACACAACATTTTTATTCACAGACAATTTTGTGGCGCGATTTTCATTCTCTCATAAATATATATATGTATGTACATCTATATTTACTCCTTCATACGCACACACGCATATATATACACGCGGAAAATGAACAAGTTGTGTCAGTCATTTTTTTTCGTGTGGTCGTTCTAACATAATTATATTTGGACGAACTTCGTAACTATGAAAGTAAATGTACAAGTTTATCAAACCAAAAATGTTTTGTACATTACTAAAACCCGAAAGTTCTAACCCCTTCATACCGTATTACATACAAACTTACATACACACATATATATGTATATATTGTAATAAATAAAATTGCGGTTTGTTTAGGACTGTGTAAATAACAGTAGCCTACATATATGTTTATAGATACATGTATATGTCGAAAGAAGAGAGAATGCGAAGCAGAAGCATCCAAATGCTGTATATGGTAGAATGTAAAATAGGAATCCATAAGATACAAATGTCCTTAAACGAGTTTACGTCGGAACAAGCTGACACGGCTCACACCCAATAGTAATAGTAGTAGTAGTAGTAGTAGTAGTAGTAGTAATAGTAGCACCAACAACAGCCGTTGGGATAACAACAGTATCCTCTCTTGCCCTCCATATCCATACACATCTATTCCATTCCTGGGATTTGTTCATTCCATTCCCCGATCCTAGTAGTATATCTCCGTGTGTGTCGCGGCGAAATATAAATTCAAAATTCTGAATGCAGTACTCTCTGTGTCCATCAGTGTATATTTATATATGTAGATGTGTACAAGAATATTTTGGATTTTGCACTATGTAGTAAATCATAAACTCAATTAACAGCTTATGAAATTATTGTATGAGAGAGAAAGAGAGAAAAGCCATAGAAATATTTCGCGTTTGAATTTAAATTTATATAGGTTGGTATGTATTTATTGATGTAGAGACCGCATTGCACTGATGCACACAGCTGTGCATATTTGTTACTCTGTACTGTGTGTTGAGGTAAAGTGTGTGACGCGCCGCAATCTCTCACCTATATACTGTGATGCAATTGCCCAAGGGACATGTCTCTGAGCAATGTTTACTCTAATTTCACAAAACACATCACGTATTGCTCACACGCTTCATTGTATACATATGTATAGATTAATTTACTCTCATTGTTCTCATTTTTATACTTTGACGATAGATTCAATTGAGATCGTTACAAACTCCAAATATATATATAATGTATCGTAGCAAAAAAATACTTGTTAATATTTATTAATGATGATCGTTATATTACTTTATATAGTATTGATATTTTTGTTAATTTGTACTATTTCAATTTGTATTGTGTATTTTAATTTTACAATATGAACAGTTAATAAAGCAATAATAGCAATCCATCTTATTCTTTCGAATATATCATGTCAATATGTATTTATTATAATTAATTAATATTTATTATGAGCGTCATGATAAGTGAATTAAACGATATTGTATTTGTTAAATTAAAATATATGATACTAGAGTTTTGTACGTGCAATTAGCGCACGTTGCAAATATTAGTTAATCACAAATACATTTGAAATTTCGGACAGCAACTTCATATCAACGTAAAGTTGGATAATTATATTAACGGCCCCTGTGTTGCGAAACTCCCGGGAAAGAATCAACAATGAAGATAATTATCTCTGTTTGATATTTGCTGTGCATCAAATTATTTATGGATAAAATGTACTGAAAAATTATATTCTTCTCTGCTCCACAGTCATTTTTCATCTCACCCAGGACCACATATACAAAGTTATAATGAATATCGGAAACAAATGTATTTATAGTGAGCTATGATTTATCTTATTGTTTATGAAAACAGGTATAAGTTTGCAAATTTACAAAAAGAAAATTCATCAAATAAAAGATTATTACAGTTCTATGTATTAAACAGTAATTTAATGTAAAGCATACAAACACAATTTAACGATTTATAAACTGAAAAAAAAATAGCTGGAGGCAATTATGAATTTATATGATAAATATTAAGACAGAGATTAAGCGAACGTGTATTCAATAAATGCTTATGTTCATATATAATTTTGTGGTTGTTTTGTTGAACATCTCTCTATAATGGCATAGGATTTATGCTTGCAAAATCCACCTTCGTAATATACATTATTACAGATCAAAAACATACATATGGATATATTATTTTATTATAAGTCGGTAATTATTACAAATTATATAAAATTATGTATTTCATCTGAATTGTCATTTTTTCTACCATTGTAGCTATAATCAAGTCATTTAGTGTAATAATTATGTAGATGTTTGATTTTGAAATCAAATTTACATGATTAGTTCCTATCGTTTTAATTATGCTTAGATTTAAATATTATTAGATATTAGAATGATCGAATAAATGATTGAAATATATAATATTGGCATGAGCTTTGCGTAAATGTTTACATCAAGGCTGTATTCGGTGACTTATATTATCACAAAACGATCATTCGATTAAATTACATTTTACTGTCAAAATTGAATGATATAGAATGTCAGTGATAGTCCTTCCAACCAACAGCCAATCAGAATTTCAGAATAATGGCGATAAAAAAAAGTCCATGAATTTTTCATAACAGAAATAAAACACTTGTTATTGTTCT
Source organism: Galerucella tenella (assembly GCA_910591685.1). Taxonomy (NCBI): domain Eukaryota; kingdom Metazoa; phylum Arthropoda; class Insecta; order Coleoptera; family Chrysomelidae; genus Galerucella; species Galerucella tenella. The sequence goes on along the minus strand of CAJUYH010000092.1, from coordinate 50,274 downwards.
TTAGTTTTATTTTTCGTGTATCGAATATCGTCAACTGAATAAGCATAGTTGTTTTATTTATTTATTTATTTATTTATTTTTTTTTCGTAACTATTTTATCTTTATTACTTGACATAAATAAAATGAAATCTAATGAAAGAGTCGACGATACTGTGAATGGTACTTTTATATTAAATACATATCATGATGCAGCTCAATGTAAAATGTGAAAATTTTTTACTGATAATAAAACAAATTTAAAAATATTCTATGTGACCATCAAAAATAATTATGAACAAAATAAACATACCTTAATAAGCATTGTACACTGTGGTATTTCTATAAAATTTTTTGGTATTTGCATAAGATTTTTCAATGATGATCTTATTATTTTGCTGCAATAATTTTAAGCGCATATCTATCAGAGTAATAATTCAATATACTGTTATTAAGATTTTGTGTCAATATATAATTGAAATTAAATAGTGCCTCTTTTGGCATTTGACATTAATGATATTCTCTCTACATAACTTTACTTGTACCTCACTGAGACGTCGCACGTCCGATATGCTTCATTTATTTTTAGCAGATCCAATTTCATTTTTCCGTGTTCCAGACTTCCTCATCGATTGTAAATTGTAATAGAGCAGGAATAAAATAATTCAATCAGTATATATAATATGATATTTGTATTTCGAATTTTGCCAACAAATATGTCTAATTAAATAACAAATTTTTTTAATATTTCCATCAATTTTAACAGCCTAACACATAAATGTAGAAATATTTTTCATTGCAATTTTGTTTGATTGATTAGTATTCAAATCTCTGATGATATATCAAATTATTTGTTCATTATCTGTCACATTGTTCATTCTTTTGATGAATAAAATATAATAATGTGTAATTTTTATTTGAACATTTTCTACGTTTTTATATAAATACATTTGCATGCGTCGACAATGATATAGAATATTAATTCGGCGTAACTATTTTATGTTGCAGGGGGCGGGAGGGTCACCAAAGGTACATCTGATATCTCATTTCAGATCTTTATCATGACAAAATGGAATCAACTGGCATATATGGATTGTTAAATACGGATTGGAGTTAAATGAGACTGTTCGTGATCACAAAACTCCCACATTTTACAAACTTCATGTTGAAAGATTACAATCGGAAATTGAAAAAGTTCCACAATCAATATGCATGTATTATTATATGACTCACATATATTTTTTATGAACATTTTGATAGAATTCATAATAAACTAAATGATAAAATGTAACTTGATTCATTATTTTATAAATTACTGTTTCATGAAATTTTGAATTCATAACAAGCCGCCGTTTTTTTTTTGTTTTCATAAAAAAAAAGTCATTTTTTAATGAATATGTATATTGTAAGAGGAAAAATAATTATTCACAGTAACATTTGTACATCAATCTCACTGACTTTCAGTTGAATCCCATCTATATTATTGCGATTTAAATTGGTTCAACTAGTCGCGAAACATTCACTTTATTCAAATAATTGGCCAATGTTTACAATGGAAAACAAATGATAAAAGTGGAAGTACCCAGGATACCGACTAATTATCTATATTTCGAGTGAAATAATTTTTCGTGTCATTTGTAAATGATGAACGATGCTTGACAGCGTGTTATTAAACTACTACAATTCGACATCCAGGGTATATTCGAATGAAATGCAGTATTTTAACTATTGATAATTGAGATAGATATCTCTATATGAAACACAAATTTGAGTTTGATATTTCTATGAAACTCTATTTCATTTGATATGACAAAATTTGCTGGACACATTAATAATGAAAAAACGTTTCATATACTACTATACTTTTGGCAGTTAAAGCTGAAACAATTATATAGAGATAATGTGAGTTTTTCAATAACGGATATCCGATAGTCCAGCATATCAGTTACGCTTGTTATTGTTCTGTCAGGAAGGGGTTGATTGACTTAATGGATTTCATATTTATGGATATTTTATGAAACAATATCTAATTGGTATTGTATTTAGAGGTATTGAGAGTAATGACCATCCCAATATCCGTAACAAACTATATGTAACTTCGATTACAGTCAACTATACTTTGTATACTGATTACATTAGTCCAATGGAGATATAGTAAAAGCCCCTCGGTGACCTATTTCAAATATTAATAATTAATGTCAATAATAATTCAATAGTACAATTTGTTTCAATTCGCTTGTATATTTAATGGTAATTTGTAACGAAATATAACTGTACAATAATATATTGTTCGATATCAATTAGAAGAATGCATTCTTAACAAAAATGTTTTATTATTGTACATCGTGTATATATCTATATCTCGCTCTATTTTTTCCTACTGTTAATTAGCCAAGAGTAAATGAAAAAAAGACCTGTAAAGTTTATTATTGGGAAAGTGGAATGGGCAATGTTTCTCGAGAATCCAAGAACTGAAACTGCCATGAACACTGGTTTTTCTCTTGGGTACAAGAAACAATTGTCGCTTTATGACCAATATTCTTTTTTTTTTTCCCGCAGTTTCAAACAATTATTTTTTTTCCCCTCTTTTCCCATGTGCGCTTCTAAAGTGTCTTTATATAACGTATAATTTTAATTGTGCACTTCGTTTATGGCCGTTATTATCATTGTTACTAGTATGCTGATAAAAGATAATTTCAATTTGATTTGGAAAACGTATTAAAATTCTCGCGCATCCTATTGTTTATTTCATTTGTGAATATTTGACGTTTGTTGGGATTTCGAAAATTTTCATTATGAGTTTGTCGTCACAAACGTTAAGGATATGAGAGAAATATTTATATATGTATATATAAATACTTCTCATGTATATAAGAACGTGCTTCGAGAATTTCTCATTTCCGGGACAATGAACGATCAGTTACAAAGCGGTTCGAAAACAAATATATGTATATATATATATGTACGTATAGGAAAGTGCAATAAAGTCAAGGGAATAGACGGTATATTTATATTACGACATATTCTGTTGACAATTAGTGATGGTATGTGAGTATAAAAATATTATTTGGATGTTATTTCTAGAAGTGGTTACATTTGGTTGACTGGTGTTTATACAAGTTCATTCGGGTCTCAAACAAATATATATATATATATATATAAAATAGCGTATATACATTTATAACAAACAACATATGCATTCGAACGCGGAGTGTAAATAAAAGTTATTTATCAGTAAATATACAAAGTACATGATGCATGTTTCAAATATCTTGTAACAAAATGAGACACACGAAAGTTCTGCATCAAAATACTGCAGTCTTAAAAAAAAACAAAAAAAAAAAGGAAAACAAAAATGATAAAAATAATTGAGCAAAAAATTTTAGGGGCTAAGAGGATATCTGGCAACTGCCACGCATGCAACGTTTACCACATATATTTGTTTATCATGTCCGATAAAAGGATTGGAAGCATTGCTCATAATGTATTTTATTTTTTTTCAATTATTAAAAGCTCTTCATATAATTATAAACATATATATTTTGCTCGTTGTAATGAAAATAATTATTTTAATAATTACACTTGATGATAGAATAATTTCATTGGCATTTCACTTTTTTAAATTATTGATATACCAGTATATATTTTTTTTTATGTTTATTCTTACATTATAAAAATGAAGATCGATTTTGAATCTTGAGTCGAGTACACAGCTACGATATTCTATCGGGTAAAGTTTAGCGTACGGGTAATAGGAACAAGTGCGCGCGCTGACTTTATATATATGCTGGATTCATGCGAGTAAAGAGAACTGGAGTCTTCTCATTAATCTTCCTCTGGCATACTGAACACTACTATACCTTTGCCACCATCACCATCACCACCACTACCACAACCCCTACTATATCAGGTATAACCAACCATCGAGGCGTTGGATATATGCACCCTATAGAAATAGTGAAATATACATATAGTATTAGCGAACGAACAAGTGAGTTCTATATGATCCTTGACGCTTAGTTTTCACGGCGCGATTCCTTTCGAGATCAAGTACAAAAGCATCACAACCACACGTTACGTGCAAGACGCTCGTTCCGCACCCTTCCAGTAAGTTTATCCTATTAGTATATATATAGTATGCACAATCAGATATAGATATATGAGTATATACATGAACTTATATATCTATATGAATTTGAGATTGGAACCTATATAATCTCTGTTCAGAAGTAACTTTGTTTGACTGATAATTCAAACATGTCCAAACACTCTAAACTTCTGCCGTTACCCTTAGCTTGTATACCATCGCCGCCAAATTAATTAATTCGAATGATATATGTTAAAAACCATAGTGAGGTTGAGAAAGTTATTGATACGTAATAGATGATCATTTTATTGAAATAAATTGGAGTGTAGTGTGAGCGCTAGTAATTTATTATTCAATATTTCATTTATATATTGTGAAAAATAATGTACGGAGAGTTAGCGCTAATTTAAGGATCTTGATAGGAATAGTATTGTAAAAAAATGCCATTTCAACGGCTTTAAATTCCACCCAGGTGCGGGTTTGAATCACCAGATTTTACGCAGAGATGTGGAACAAGTTCCATAGCTGTTTCTATATTGTTTCTCTTCAGTATTTTACGAAAAGAAAATTTATTTTCGAATATATTGCTACATATTCGTTTCATTATATTTTTTCATCAACTCAATGTGTTTTGAATCAATAAATTTCAAATTGGGAACATAAGTTGCACAACATCCTAATTTTTATACTATTGAAAACGTCGTATTTTTAATATGCTATAAAACATGGCTATTCATGAATTTTTAAATGAAAAATAATTATTTCATAATTTTATATTTTTTCGTTCTTGAACAAACACACTTTGTACTTTTCAGTTTAGATAACTGGCAAATGAAAATGGCAACTATTAAACATAAAAGTATATTTTTCTTATTGAAAAAATTATGTCCATAAATTTGTTGGTGATTCAGGATATTTTTCTACGTTTCAATATACCTTTGAAGATTCGTGATATTTTTTCTTTTGAATGAATAGAAAAACGTCAAATGAGCTCTAATTGGAGCGGACTTTTGCACTGAAAAAGTTGCGCAACTTGCACTCATATTTGTCATATGAGATTTCAAACGCGCCACAGATGTAATTGAAAAGTTCAATTAGTCACCTAGTAGAAATATGGATTTTTTTTTTCATGAAAATTCGCAACTAAATAAAACTAAATAAAAATTAACTTTCCACAAATTCCAAAAAAACATATTTTTACGTCAAAAACCATTATATGGTAGATAAATAAACTTATATATATATAATATAATAATATATATAATAAATTATATATAAATATATATATATAATATAATAATAAGAAAGAATAACTTATATATATATATATATACAATAAAGTATAAAAAAATTATATGGTGATGAATTACATTTTATATTTTATTGTTCATAAGTTGGTTGTGTATTATTCAAATACTATATATTATTATTAATCAACAAAGATGAGACTATATTGAAGACATAGTGCTATATAACTAAAAATGTGTTCAGATTTGCTATTTGCAGTGAGGTAAATCACAGTCAGACAGAATGGACCGAACCAGATTTAGCATCTAACGACTGTATTCTCGATGTGCGCCGGGTCAGCCGGACAGATTGCAGCCATGACCAATTTTGATTCACTATAATCGAAATTATTATCGAGTAGTATAAAATATATTTCATTTGGAACAAAAGTTTGGTAGTTTTCAGTTAATACAACCAAATCACTAGTAAAAGTAACTTGCATTGCTAGAAAAATTCACTGAATCATTACAACCGTTGGAACGGTGGGGACAACCCCAACCAATAATCACTATTTAAATTTAATCACTTTTTACTACAAGGAAAAATGACCAACTCGATTTGGTCATCGTTCGTTGTCATCATATTTTATACATTTATACATATACATTATACATTTAGTGTAAAAACTGTGTTTGCATGGAAGGAAAACTTAATTTTATATAAATCCCTAAACTTTAATTGTAATTTGTGTGATAATCAAATTTTTTGTTTTGGTCAGTTTTCGCTGTAAGCCCCCGATTTATATAGCAACATTTCTATCTCATATATTCAAATTTATTGAAGAAAATAATAAAAGAGCGGCGCTATCCTAGTTGTACATAAGCCGACAGCTGTCCAAAAAAAACTGCCCTAATTTTCAAAAACTGAAAATTACATCATAATAGAAACAGAAATGTAGGTAATAATTGCGATAAGTTATCCCACATCATTCTCATTGTGTTGCAGCTCATCATCGCAACTCAACACTAATCCATTGCACTCAATCGCAAGCTTCACAAGTGCAGTTCATGAACCTACGTTCAAATACATAGATATATAATAAGAAGTCTGTATGCGCCGCCAAGAGAAGCTGCAAACAGCAGCAAAATCAGCACACTCATCTTTCGTCTACAACTATGTATATTAGAGTATACAGTATTTGGGTGACATTGCCAAACTCCGCTTTATACCCTTCTCTTATACTGCTTTCACCCAATTCGCAACTTGTTCTTTACGGTGTCGACGGGAGGGCGGTATACGCTGTTATTTTCCTTGCAATTTTATTTCCTCATCTTTTCTTTTTCTTGCACACCATGTTGACGCAAGATTTCACTGACGCAAGCACGAATATTTGCATATGAACCATCTTACAGACACTGTGTGGAATCCACTACCCCGCGTGTATTCTTTGCGTAAGAAAAAAATGGAACTGAGATAAAAAAAAAAGTGTATGATGAAGTTGTGTACGATGTTTAAAACTATTCCGGTTTTTACGATCGTGAAGTACTTGATAGAATTTTCTAGTAGGGATATAATTTTACTTTTTCCCCATTCGTATAAAATGAAATACCCAAGGAAAAAGAAGTGACGTAGATGGAATCGTACTGAACATTCTGCATATACCTTCATATATATATATAAGTATATAGAGTTGAAAGGACAAGCACCTTATCATACATACATACATACATACATATATATATGTATGGAGCTTATTATATTCTAGATATATATATATAAATACTGTATACTCTTCTATAAGAACAATTCAATAGAGAAGTTGAATGAGATATTTAAAAACAGAGCAGCGTCGATTCTTTGAAATGAGAGAAAAAGTCGATAAAAAAAAAAATGAGCACAGTTTCGCGCTATTTTTCTGATAAAAGAAAACGAGTAGAATCGTTAACGAAGATGAAACTTTATCCTCAGCCTCCGCTCTCTTCTTCCATTCGCAATGCTTGCGAAAACAGCAGACTGGACTTTTGTTCCAGTATCACTTTGCCCTCAGCCTTGAGCTATAGGTACACTTTTGTACTCTTCTCTAGATTTTCATTCTGAAATCGCAGGCATAATTGTCATGCAAACCCGCGGCACTGAATAATGAAACACTCGGATATTCATATACACACAACTGAATTCAGTATACTATACGCCAAGCCATAAAAATAATATTACTGCTAGTATATCAATTAATTAATATTACAATACGGGAGCGTAAGCATTGAGGGGTAAAAAAAAAAATAAGAAATTTGTATATAATGAAAATTTATTACACAAGAGGTGGATCAATATATGCGGGTTATTTATCGTTAGTTCATAGAAGAGAGCATGAGAGTAATACATAAACAGAATAGCAATATGCGGGGTTTAATATCACTGGTTACCGAGCGAATAAACGCCTGGTTTCTCTCTAAATTACAGCGCATATTGCGCGGCAGGCCGCACCCTATACTCTTGTACATACGCGTATAGACATAGTCACGGGAAAATAGAAACACAGGGGTATAGGGGGAGAGAGAGAGAGAGAAAGAGAGAATAAGCGAGTGAGATAGAAAGCGACACAGAAAGACAGGAGTTGTGCGTATAGAAATAGCAAAACCGAAATGTGTACAACATCCCTGGCTTTTCGCAAAGCCTCTCACGGAGTAATTTGAAACTTTGATCTCCATATATATATATATATATATATATATACACTCAATATCATACGTTGTTTGCCACAGTATCATTTTCACGCACTAATTAATGTTAATGGTCTTGAACATTGTTTGAAGTGACTTTATAATTTATTCATAAAATGAGATAATTATGCGTGAGGTATTGCAATTTTTCTTTTCTATTTTTTTTATATTAGAATTGTGAAATATTTTTTTCAATTAAGTATACCAATAGTATCATCAGAAATAATAACGCTTTATTAAGCTTAGCGAATAAAAAATA
>CAJUYH010000092.1:0-41905 GCA_910591685.1 Galerucella tenella | reverse complement strand
ACGAATAATATTGTATACCTATATATATTTTCCAACCTTGTTATCTTATATAAAATAGTATTTATTTGATTATTTATTTAAATTATTGTGAAAATATTTTATTGAATAAGAATAGTTCATAAACAATATATGGATAACAATTGCTATTTTATGTATACCATAAACTAAATCTCGTTAATCTCAATATTCTACTTCACAAGTATTTGTACATATTTTATCTGATTCATTAATTCATATAGAATAATTTATTATCTGTTAACATTAATAATTCATTTTCAAATATTGATATATACATAATTATTGAATGAGGTATTTTTCTAAACATAAAATGTAGTATATTGCAGTTTTACCAGTTCATTGAAACTGAAACTGTATCGCAACTATATTTTCTTGCAGTGGTGTGCTCTTATATAATAATTCATATCAATGTGTTCTACTATACTTTTTCTGCTGCAAACTTTTTCAAACAATAGGTTTTCATGTGAAGACCTATTAGAATCCAAATATTTCTATTGAATTGCAGTGAAAGAACAAAATCATTAAACTTGGTGAAATTAATTGTGAAAATATATCAATCCGAAATGACAATAATTAGAATTAATTTTTAGTATACACTCTCATCTAATACTATTTTCCAAATTGTATAACTATTAAAAACTTTTTCTTCTAAATTATGAGAATATATAAATGAAATATTTATTGTGCAATAGAAGAACTAAACAACGTACATATTCAATCTATAAATATAGCAATAGTAGAAATGGTTTTTATAGAGGCCATTTGGACGATTGGTACTTTGCAGATGCATTGACTTGAATCTCTTAAGCGCGTTATATTTTCTCATTTATTTGCTCATCTTATCTGATATAATTTCTCTCCGCTCGGATATATCCTCGACTCGACATAATATTCGTGCACATACGAAAAAGGGATAAACTGCTGCTGTACAAGCGCAATCCGCTGGCCTTTATATATAATACACATTAAATGATCGTAACATAAGAGAAGCTTACACTAAAGGTAAAGAGCCTCTATATCTGTTAAAGTATACTTTCAAGTACCACAGATTTGATATCATGTTATTTTTCATAGTAAGTATAATACCCAATATGCATTGCATATAAGACAATATAAATAAATCATCATTTATCGTTTAAACCTAATTATAAAAAAAGTGTAATTTCATATAAAAGCATAAAAGTATTTCATTGCGGCCAATGTTATCATTAATTTTATCGTAATATAAGATCAAAAGGTCTGTAGCTATATCGCTAAAGTGATCCCATTGAATTAGGCAATTTAATATTAAAAGAAAAAAAAAAAATTACCGCTCAGCCATAAACTAATTATCAAAATTGCTTAAACGGGTTCTTAACTGGGTATTAATAATATTTTCTCGCATCCGCCGTTCCATAAATAAATAATAAAAATATATATGTTCAAATAAATATGCACACATTAAATTCATATTCTTCAGATGATAAATTTAAATGTTTAAATTTTTCAATGATTCACCACAACATTCGAGCAACAATAGACGAATTTAATTTCTATAATCCGCGTTCGCATGCGGCTCCATGGCGCCATCGAACGCATTTCCAACTCCTCGACTCCGTATGGCTCTTATCGTTTCATTTGGTTTTCACTTTTCTGTTTTTTTATTTTTTTTTTCCTTCACGGAACTTCTATCTCCCTCGTTTTCTCTCCATCTCTTCACTATCCCCTACTATTTCCACGCGGCTTCATTTATTCCCCTCTATTCCCTTTTGCCGACGCATTCGCTCAACCTGCCACATACACCACCCTCAGCGTCTTTTGCTGCGTTGCTATCGCGCCAGTGCGCCGGGCGCGCTCCGCCGGGTTGGGTGTGTGCTTAGAGTACAGCTTTTCAAAACTCTACGCGCATCACTATACCTATATATCTTCATCACTCTGATAAAACCCGCGTAACATGCTAACGCCACGTGCTCGTATTCAAATAGCTATTAAACATTTCATTTTTATTTTGAATAAATAATCTCGATGTCGGTGACAAAAAGAAAAAGAAAGAAAGAGATATATATATATGTATGTGTATATATATACACGTATATATTCACATATAAATATTTGCATATATTTGGTTGAACAAACAGATGGATTGAATTTTTTTTTTTTTTCAATTATGATTGGTAAGTTCCAGTCACAAAATCATAACTATCAATTGTTAGATTAAAATAGAGAAAAACTAATTTGTATAATTGAAATTTTATTGATTTTCTGCTTACATTACTATGATTTGTATGCATAGGGACTTTAACATTGTCATAATTCATTCGATATGATAGCACTGAAAAATATGAGATAAATTTTCGGTGAAAATATATATATGTAATATAACGGTGTATCTGTACAATGGACGTAGTGTTCTATCATTCACATATTATCATCTATAGCTTATTATTACGATGTAATAACATTGAATACAGGAAAATTATATTAACTAAATAATTATTCGGTTTGAATTTCTGTAATTAAAAGAAAAAAATTGATTCATCATTGACAAATTATTCCAAACATGATGGAGAAAGTTGCAATAAATACTTGAAGTTGTTATATTCTAATAATTATATAATTCTAATACAATATTTATTATGAATTAGGTGTATAAAGAAGTCGGGAAATAATAAAGTAAAAATATTCTTTCATTGCAATTGAATAAAGTTTAGACGACTAGTGCAATGATAGCTTATTAACAGATGAAAGCTTCGTTTTCAACCGGTGAATGAAGAAAAAAACTCAATAGAGATAGATAAAAAGAGAATTGGAAAAAGAATGGAGTAGAAAAAGAAAAAAAAAATAAGGGTAGAAGAAGAAATAAAGGCGAGTGAGTTTGAGCCTGACGAGAAAAGTCTAGACAAACAGGCAACACATGATAGTATATAGTAAGTGTGGTTGTTGAAGGATATAGAAGTTACGGAGGAAATTCTACGGTGTTTTCAAGCAACATATACTGCAATGGAGTCCAAGTTGTTTAGTACTGTACTACTTGCGTGGCTTTGGCTTGTCGCCGGTTCACCATTTCATTCACGTACATTCCTACCTGACAAAGGTAAGCTGACATATCAATTAAATATAAAAAAAATTTAATAACTGCTCAATTATTTCTATACCTACAATTAATTAATAAATAATAAATGATATATGTTTTTATTGACGAGAGAATTTTATTTGAAATAGCAGATGGTGTTGTTTGTAATGTGATATTCATTATACTGCAGAGAGCAGAAATGATTTTGTTCACTTTGTATTGTTATTTTATTTCATTTTTCTTTCTCTGTTAATTTTTCAATCTTCCATTTGTTGTTTTATGAATGCAGTTACAATAAATATGTATAGAAGTATATATTATGCGGTTGCGGTTTCGTTTTTTTTTTTTCTAAACGTCGACACAGCTTATATGGTAAAATTTTACGGCTCAATAACATGCGAAAGTGGTCTGTTTCTAGTTTACATTTGTATCCTATCTCGATGTTATACATCAGCGATTATCTGACGCTCGAGCGATGGTATATTTTATTTCTTCAATTTTACTTTGAACAATAGTACATGGACAGTTATATTTATAAATAAAAAAAAAATGTCTCATAAAGAAAAAAACCCATATGAATGAAATATAAGTTTGTAAAGAAATGCAATTTCATACAATACTATTCGTATATCAGAAAGAGAAATAACATCAACACACATTTTCATACCTGCGTCATATAAATTGAAGGGATATGAAATTTTATAGCACGTAGCTCCATACACGGTTTATACATACAAAACCGGAACTGCGCCAAGCCAACGTATCCGTATTAAAAAAATACACATCAATACATCGTTATGCGTTGAGTGGAGGTGATAAAAACTTTTATTTTATATATGCGTCATATTGTCTGAACGCATTGACTCGGGTAATGGTCTTTTGTAGTTTCAACATATTTATTACACACCTATATATGTATAATCACACATACAGACACAAATAGTATATATTAAAAAGCGAAAGAATATGGATACAATAAAATTACTATGGAATAAAAAAAAATGTAAAAATAAAAATATAAAAGAAACAGGTGATATAAAATTAGTTGGTTTATCCATTGGCAAATGTGGTAGACAAAGAAGTGCATTTGTCAGTGACGTCGGAACAGAAAGAAATGCAATTGCGAATTCAGCAGTTTCGCTTTTGCCTCCCTCATACATTTCTATATTTTACCTATCTATATATATATATATATATATATATATATATACTGTAACATTACTATGTATTCTACTACTGATACAGTCGTACTACCAGCAGTAGTATATAAATGACGAGATTTTCACAATGGTGTTTGCAAACAGAACGAATGATCTATCTCTTTTGGGGGAGATGAAAACGTAGCGCGTGGACATTATTCGTGATCGGGAGTTTCCACTCGCTCTACTGAATATTTGCTGCATCGTTGCTTATAAATGTCCGTGCGCTTGAAAATACGATGGGCATCTGCCGCTTCAAAGCCCCACGTTGTCAACTGCTCAACATCAAATTTAATCCTCGTACACGTGCATTTAGTCAGAATTGATTGTTTTATAATATATTACCACATCTTGGTTGTATTTCCTGATTGATTATTGAAGAATCAATACGAGTAGAGTATTGAAAGCGGTGACACCTGATTATGTTACAAGATTGGCGGTAGAATATCGTTATTGAACATAAGTTATTGAATCAATTTAATTCAGATGCGTGATTAATGTGGGAAAAGGTAGAGCGATAGTAGCACGTCAATGCTATGCGCAGATCAAGTATTTGATATAAGATGTCAAGTCACTCATTGATTGAACAAATAATAATTATTTATAACAATTGCATTTACGTAATATTTTACAATGTTGAGTTAATTGTGTTCATCGACAGTCCTTCAATAAATATTGTTCGCACTATTTATTTGTTTAATTATTAAAAAATAACACATTAACACTCCATGTGTCATTTTTAAGATTGGTCTATATAATGAATACTGATTGCGTAGAAAACTGAAACAGTGTGAGATGTTTGCCGTATTATTGGATTTATTCACTGAGAGATAAATAATCATTTTGGACTTCTGTCATTTGAAATGCATTTGAGTTGACTGAAGATCTCATACATTCGCTTTTTCGTTATGAAAGACGGGATATTACGGTATATGTTATTATTTGTGTCTTGAATGGAATTGATTCATGACTATTTTTTAATATTAACTTAATTTAGGAGATTATATTCCAAATCGTATTGAAATGTTGAGGTGAACGTTGATGCTGCCAGTAACAATGCAACGCACGGCCAGATTGATAACCGGTGTCGTAGGCACCCGCTCATTTATCCACCTTGTCATATTTTCCCCTATAACTTGGATAAAAATTAAAATAGTGACTACAGCCTTCAAATCCCCATTATTTAACCCTTTTAAAAATTAATTATATACCAGTAATTTTTTTTCAAATTGTTTGAATATAAAATAAATGAAATCAAAGTACATATGCTTAGTATACATATAATAAATAATTTATTGAATTAAGAGGGATTAATAAATTAACAATTACAATAATTTTCAAAGTGAATTACAGTTTAATTATAATTATTTGGCATAATCAATACATTTAATTATCGATACAAAACGTCCATCGCAGACTGGCTTTTCTCAAACTGTATAGCATTTTCACGTTTTCTTGCATGTTTCGATTTTTTTGCCTAACAAGCATGACAGGAACCTGTAATTTTTTTCCTATCAGTCGGGGGAAGGTGGGGCACACCGGAGTAGTTAAGGTATCATGATGAATAAAACACAAATTTTCATTATAAACTAATCAACTTTATTTTTTATTTATTCTTTGGTAATCACTCTTTCAATTTGACGAATAATCAAACATTTATTTCGAGTCTTAACATTAATAAATAAGCATATAGTAAAAAAGTCCTTTTCCCCCATCTAACCCCTACGAGCGGGGCAAAATGAGTTATCCCCTGAGGCAAAATGGAGTACCTAATAACAGAGTGGTATAGTTGTTTATTTATTAGTTTGACAGAGAAGACAGACATATATGACCCTTCTCCTCGATTTGTCTTTTGTTTATAATCTCCGATGATTCCGTAATAATAAGAAACTTTAATTTTAATTTATAATTAATGAGGGGCAAGAGAGGGTAAGGTCAATTTTTTAGAACCCCATCATGCCCCCCTTCATTTTATTCAAATAATGTGAATATTGTCGGAAACTTTGTTGAAAAAAATATTTAATGAAATATGTATGCGCATGGAGAAACTAGTGATATGTAATATTTTCACACTGAGACAATTTTTTTCCTGAATCCAAATAAAAAAAGTCAGATGAAAAGTTTTTGTCGGTATTTAAGTAAAAAATTTTCTTATAGCAAGTAAACTTTTACTTAACGTAAACTAAAATGTACGTGAAGTGAATGAATAATTTACTTGACAAAATCAGTTGACGCTTTGGTTGTCATAATCTAAAATAAATATTTGCAACAAGTAAAATTTTAGTTGCATTGTCAAGCTTTAACGATGCAGAAGTAAATTTTTTACTGATGGTGAGAAATTATTTTACTTAAAATCAGTGAAAAATTCCAGTAAAATCAGGAAAAAAATTATACGATCACTTTTTTACTATAGTTCTTCTCTCAGTGTCTAGTTCTTAATACTATACCATATTTTAAAACGGCGTTTCTATATAAATTTTTGTATGTATACGGAAATAAATGTAGATAAAAATATAGGCATATATGGAATGCACCGCAAATAAATTGGAACCTAATAACTACATATTCTATGTGTTGTGTATCGTTTTGTCAATGTTGGGAATATTTCTCAGCTGGTGCCCAACACGTGTATATTCAATGTAAAATGCGAACTTAGTCAATAAAATTATCAATGAAGCATCACTAATGCAAATTTAATAAAAAAAATTTCTTGCGGTTTCTTTTTCTTTTTTTTTGTGACAATATAAATTTTTATTCAAGACACTTGAAATCATATTTCAATTGGTTTCAAATTTAAATGGAAATATGAACAGTCTCCATCTAAGTTGTCATTGTGAGTTTGATGATCTTATTTCGTTTTATATGTCACAGCCGCACCCATAATTAAATTACAATTATGATGTGCATTCGGGATTTTTTTCACAATGGAAACAAAAATTTAATACAACAAGAGTCAGTGCTTACCACATTTTTTCGGCACATATATATATATATATATATATGTTACATTGTTGATAATGATGAGCTATGTATTTTGAATTAAAATTAATAGAATATTTTTTTCATACAATTTCAGCAATGAAGAAAGGCTCATACATCAAGCACTACACTCAGGCATTTTACGATAGGGAGATGCTACGACAACATCGGACACGAACACGTCTCAATTTTTTTTCGATTGAGAAAAAAGTGGGTGGCACTTTAAATTTACATGTCAATACGTTGGACAGGTACGTGTACAGAATATGACTAGAAAATATTGACGATTCGCACTCAAATGAAATTTGTACATATGTTTAAACTGTGGAATTTGATAAATGACCATGAATGATACGTAAATATATACCATCGGATGCAATGTAAATTCTAGTAAAGTTCAGCATATCGCCATCGCTAAAAATAGAAGATAAAATTTATTTTAATCGTAATTCATTTCACTTCACCCATCGTTGGATTCTACGCCGTACATGATTCATTTATAAGAATTTATTTTCAATATAAATATTGACTGCTAGACTGGACCAATGTCAGGCGCAACTGGTCGTCTTCTTGTACGTTACAGACGCATATATATATATATCGTGGGAACGTGACCAATGGGATAGCAGTATATATCAGGCAATCGATCTTCTTCAAGATGACACTTTGAACAAGCTCATCGGTCAAATATCGGTTCAGTTGTTTGGAGTAGATGAAGTGCAATCAATAACCTGCGAAAACTCTGGTATATAGATTATGGATAACGCGTGTACAAGGCGAGTTGAGTGTTTCATACCGAACTTTCAATAGCAATTGAGAAATTGTAGACGAAGACTATTAAACTTTTGTTGCGATACTGCAGGAAATTATGATGATCAATAAAAGATTTTGAGTTGAAGCAGCCTTACATAATAACTGACGGAGTATTCAATTATATTAACTTGTGTTCAATATACGACATATTAGACAGATTCTAACATTATCAGATGATCTTGCATTTTCATACAGTTATATATTAATATGAAGCGGCATTGTCTATATATAGCTGTATGATATGAAGATGAAATAAATATTGAACACATCTCATGTCTAATAATTGAATAAATCGAGTTGAAATTGAACAAAAAATGGTTTTAACACGGGCGTGTGTCATTGCCTGTTTCGTAACTGAAAGTAAGTGTGAGATTTAACTCTTTTGAAGGAAAATGAATATCCGTTTGCTACCAAATATAAGACCAGGGTTGAAATTTAGCTTGATTAAATACGCAAGTTTATATAATCGTCAGTTTATTATTCCAAATGGACTTTTACTTAATTAACATAATCAATTTCAACTGTGTGAACAATGTGGATGAAAATGCATGTGTTTATACATACATAAAAGTGGAGGTTTTCATAAGACATTTTTGTTATTTCAATAGTTGAATAATGATGAGATTTAATATCTCAATAGCATTCGATTAATGGTGATAGTACGCACATTCTGAATATTGATATGAATTCATATTAGAGGTGGTGAATATGTTTGATATGTATGGAGAAGTACGGGGAGAGAAATTCAGGCTGGATGAAATATATTTAGTCACTATCATAATGAACATAATTTCCAATGATCAGGCAATATGTATATCGAGGGACAATCAGGCATTACCCTATTAGTACTTGACATCTCGACCACATGAGATACAATACATATATGCCTATAGATGAGAGATTATACATGCTTTGTGTGCCACAGTAGTTATGTATACATATTGAAAATCAATCAAAGTCATGCGCCAAGTTGAGTGATGAGTTTAATGGCAGTCATTTGTTTTACAGAATTTTCAAGATGAAATTGGTGAGGGATGCCAGTATTTTTCACGATGATGCACATTTTGAAATGTCAAACGGTCGATCTATATCCTTTGATCCATTTCATGTATACATTGGCAGTCTTGAGGGTAAGTCAGTAACTTTAACTATATATTTTAGTGAAATACAGAAATGTGGAATTTGATGAAATCCCCAGTTATTTAACTAAATAATGTAAGACTCGGTCTAATTTTTAGCTGCAATTTTGTCAAGTAACTGGGGATGTCATCAAATTCCACATTTCGCTATTTCACTGCGTCACATCTGTACACACACACACACACACACACACACACACTCGCGAAACTGTTTACTATAAACTCTGATATAACTTTGATCTCAACGATTGGCCTTCCCATAGTTGCTGATAACTCATTAAGTCACATTCATATAGAGATATTTAGTTACCTATTTCACCGATCTTGTTGATATATAATGATATATTTTTGATCGTACCTTCACACAGATTGGTGTATAATCTATACAAATATACACAATACATATTTTCAAAGCTGTATGAGTGTATTTGCATTATCTTATTCGGTGATAATAATAATATTATTTATAGTTTTCCTGAATCGGTAAAAGGAGTTGCTAAAAAAATCGCTGATAATTTCAATTATGCGAGGATTCAATGACTTATCTGGTACAATCTGATGAGTTACGGTACAATTGTAGCAAGATTACATAATTATATGGTGGAACTACTCAATCCTACAGAAGAATATCTAGCCATTCATTCTACGCCCATTCACTCAACTAAGTCTGTAAGAAAAATGAAAGAATTCATAAAATCAATAAGTAAATTGCCGGCGAAAAATTTTGGTTATGAAATTAATCAAATAGACATTGATTCTTTGGAAATTTGAAGATTCTTTACCATATATATATATATAGATAGATAGATAGATAATTTAAATAAGTTTATTCAGATCATCTAGATGAGAATAAGACTACCTAGATAATTTCCAATATTTTCTTCTTTCAAAATATCTAGATAATTATGTAGATAATTTTGGATATTATCTAGATGATTTTGGAAATTATCTAGATATTTTGGACATTATCTAGATGATTTTGGAAATTATCTAGATATTTTGAAAGAAGAAAATATTGAGAATTATCTAGATAATCTTATTCTCATCTAGATGATCTGGATAAAATTATTTAAATGATCTAAATTATCTTATTCAAATGATCTAAATTATCTATCTATGTATCTATGTATCTATATATATATAGGACATTCTATGCGATTTGGGCAGTAAATATTGACGGGTAATGGTTATGGAAAAAGGCTAAAGTCCCATCTAGTGTCAGAAAATAACCGAAGGACCCAAGGTACAATCGTCTCTTGAGACATTTACCTCGGGTCGATATTTACAGTTTTTTTCAGGCTTCCCCCACTCTTACATCTAGGGCGGCATAATACTGCTCGCTCATTCGCCATTCTTACTTAACGAATAATTCAAAAACTGCTATATCGTTTTGAATATAACATCGAAATTCGGATTCAGAATGGTCACAGATATTGTCATACTACTCGACAGTTATTTTTTGCAAGACACCATGTATATATACATATATATATATATGAGTATGCAAACAATGTAACTGTCGATAGTTTCATACAAAATAACCGCACTAGTAGAATTGGAATGAGTCAATTATTTAATTTGTTTCTGTACATAAATCTATTATTCTGACTACCGATATTATTTTACAAATGGTTTTTATTATCATTGTCTAGGCTGATAATATATCAATACCAACGAAATATCAAATGTCGTCAGAAAATAATTTCATCATTTACCCAAAAATTTTAATTATATTAGATTAATGATTACAATTCATACTGACTTTTGTAATCTCAATAACAATGTCATCTAAATGTAATTTTTTTCGAATGACGTCTGTATGAAATTTCGAAATTGAAAAAGCTCAAATGTTTGACTTAACATTGTCGAGATTGTCATTGCAGAGGTTAATTTTTCAATGAAATTTTCTACGCTATCTGATTGTTTATCAATATAATTTGCACAAATACAGGATGATACTGTACTAAGCTATCTACTGAACAGAGTTTCTGGTCCATTCACACCCACCGCTGCTCTGAACTATTCGGGGTAAAATTTTTTCGTTTTACATTCAATTATTCCAACAGTCAGTTATGACATGATTATCCATATGAAATCGTACATTATTCAATATTATATGATAATAATACTAATAATAATCATATTATATATCGACAATATTTGATATTATTGTTCCTTATTGTTTATTTACAATTGAAGACTCAACATATAATGATGTTTATCACACGGTAATGTGCAATACTATTGAAGGTCTGACAAGCCTTGAAAACATCTGTCATATAGACTCGTATAAGAGAAACATCCTAAAGACTGCAAATGTTCATGATGATGCTGTTTTTAAAAATATTTTTTCGGCTACTCATGCAATTGAACACCTGTATGTGAACGATTTGAAACATAATAAATTTCTATCACTCGTACATTCAGTAGAATTTCAATATCATAAATTTTTAATTTGGTATACTTCATGTATGGAAAGAAGATAGTAGAAGCTGTTCTACATGCACATGGAATGGTAGCTATATAGTTGATATGACATCGTTCATCAATTGAAGTATCAGTGATGGTAATACACAATACAATCATTTAGATATTGAAACTAATTAAGTGATTGAAACGATCAACTGTCTCTATTTCTGTCGACTCATCGACGACAATTGATATTAGATTACCATTATCGTAGGTTTCGTAACAATTTTCATATAAAAGTAGCTACAAGTGAATGGAGTCATCAGTCAGTGTCGCGTTCAATCGAAAAAAACGGTAGCCGAGACGGTTTACACAAAATGAAAGGTAAGCACTTGTGAACTATTTATATTTGAAAAAATATTTGTTAAAATTCCAATTATACATTTAAAATGACTTGTGAATAATTTTTGATAAACATTAAGGAATTACTCCTGCGATAATATGTACCATTGCCTTGTGCCTCAACACAGCTCAACTGTCATCGGCTCGAGCAGTAATATAAACATCATTATAATTTTTTCATAAATAGAAAGTGACGTTTTGAGAACAAATATCAATGATAATTGCAGGTAGGAGATGAGGTGTACTCGACATCAAACCATGCAGCCAAGATAGTTAAGAGAGGTACATGGACGGCACCTGGTAAAATAACTTTTGGAAACTTTGATCGTGGACAAAATAATGTGCGGGTATATAATTTTGCGGATGATGGTTATGAGAAAAAAAACATCCATCAAGACAATTTGGTGCACGTTGATGACACGAATTTTATTGAGCAGCTAGATGATTCCGATAGTGATGATTATAAGAATAATAATTCGGATAGTTATGATGTTGATGGAGATGATTATGGGGACAGTGATTTGAATAACGAGAATTCTGAGGATGATTATAATGAGGATAGGGATTCTAATGATTCGGATTTTGAGGATAATGAATATGGGGACAGTGATTTGAATAACGAGAATTCTGAGGATGATTATAATGAGGATGGGGATTATAATGATCCGGATTCTGAAGATGATTATAATGAGGATAGGGATTCTAATGATTCGGATTTTGAGGATAATGAATATGGGGACAGTGATTGGAATAACGAGAATTCTGAGGATGATTATTAAGGGGATTATAATGATTTGGATTTTGACGATAATGATTATGGGAATAATGATTGTGATGATAAATATGACGATGCTTACGATGATTTGGAGAAAGATAAGTCTATGGATGAGGAATTTGTCATCCTTATTCAAATATATTAAAACTTGTAGATGTCGAATTGTTAATTGTTCAGCATCGAGTCATTTAATTGGAACTCGATATCACAATATTGACATGGAAAAAAAAACTACTTATCCAAATTTAATGCACAATTGTTACAATTAAATGATATGAAAATAGAATTGCCCATTTTATCCTAGTGTCTTAACAAAAGTAGAGAAACGAACAATTAAATAGTTTCGACACTATATTTCTATTTAAACAATGTTATTTTTTATCCATTGAATAATTTACAGTTGGTTATCCATTATCAAAATCAATTTTACCCGGTGGTCAATTTAACAATCATGTAATGACGTTTATACTGTTTAATATTTACATTAGTTTTTCGAAAAAATCGTATAATCTTATTAAAAATAATTGATTACTAAACAATGTCTCAGTTTTTGTTTTGTTTTTTATTACCTTCGAATTTTCATTATTTTTACTTTTTTTTTCTTCATTCCAAAATGCCCTTAATTAATAAATATTGTAAATATTTAAAAAATATTTCAATACTTCCATGCGTATTTTCATATGGGAATACTTATATATGTTAAATTACATGAAAAATATATTAGTGATACATTTTATACGTACACTGCATTAATTATAATGATTATAAATATAAGAATGTCATAAGATTATTATATGAAAAATATTATTCATCGTATACAAATAATAAACGATTGCTGTATAAGTATCCACAATTATGACTATATTATTGGTTAACGACTGTCACAATAATTTATCGAATTATTGAACACAAAATTATTAAGCGTTTGATTGTAGCAAACCGACTTAATGAAAAGTTATTCGATTATCCAGTACATGTTAGATTATGAGGATGGGATTTTCTGAAGGTTACATTTTCGCTAGTACTAGATGAAATTGTCTCATATTTAACTTATTTCACAATAAAATGATTATATTTAATCTATTTTACACAAATATGTATCTTGTGATTATGTACATTTCAATGTAAAAATATATCTGCATGAATTTCTGTTTCTACATAGCTCACATATATATATATATATATATATATATTCCACATTTCTTTATATTGTGGTTTTATATTTGAATTTCATACCTCAGATATATATTCTTCCATTGTTCAACATAAAATTTTTTGTAGGCAGTACAGAATTTTTTATTGTTAGCTATGCAAACTTTACTGTCAAATGTCAATTCTTACAAATAATATTGAATCATTTACTTTTGTTTTTATGAGAAATCCGACAAATTTGACTGTTAAAATTCAACCACCAATAGTAAAATTTTAATATTTAGAACTTTTTAGCTTTTTTAAAGTGAACGGGCTGTTTCTTTTCGTGATTATATTGTAAAAAATTACGTGTGAAATTGATACCGATTGTTATAGCACTGAAATGAATTTACCGAAAAAATTTATATGAGGGCCATTTACCACTGGACAGTTTCAATAGTGTATTTAATGCTAAAATCAATATTGTTGTGAATTATTATGATGCATCATTAATATTATTATATAAACTGTGAGAATATAGATTGGAAAGCATTTATTTGAAGCAAGTTGAATCATAGAAAAATCCATTAGTCGTTTAGTTGTTAGACGAAGCAGTATTTAACATTTTCGAGATGTCCACAAGAGAGTACCGATCAAAGAGTGAATTGAGGGACTGATGAAACGAGGGCATAATTTGATTCACTGCAGTGGGCTTTGCTGCTTTTCATGTTGTGTGCAATGATGATAGAAGTGAGATGGCATGTGAGAGCAGGAGAGAGAGAGAGAGAGAATGGGCAATTGAGTGAGAGAGAATGATAAGAAGACGCGACCACTAGAATTTCGAAGAGGGAAATCCACTCAGAATCGTTCGAGAAAATGGAAGTTGGCGGCGTGTAGTGTTCGAGCCGTCTTTCACAGTGTGGTTTAAAATCATCCAACGAACAATTCCGCACGGACCTGTCGAGAGCTAGGGAATTCAAGAGCAACTGCAGAATATACTCGACATCCGGTGCAGTCTAGACACTTAATTCTCGCACTTCAAACTTGTATTTTTTTCCGCTTTTCTCTTTTCCCCTCACTTGTTCTTTCTCACCTTCTTCAACGCTATAATATTCACATCTAAAATTTGTTAATACCATATTTTATGTAATAAAAAAAAAAAACAGTTTTGTTTTCATCCACAATATTCCCATATATATATATTCATACGAGCTATCATATTTGCTGTATATCGAATATAGCAAGTGAGAAATATTTCCGCCTCTCTGTCTGAGAAAGTAGAACATACAAACAACATTTTTTGTTGAAGAAAAAAAAGCGAGAAACTGAAATAAAATTTTACTTATAGTCGTGGGAATATAAAGTAGACAAGAAGTCGAGGAATTAATGAAGAATTTCAATCATTTTAAAACTGAGAATCAGACGAAAATTTGAATAAAAAATAAATCAAGTTATCGTGAACATTTAGCAAAACTACTGATTTTTTTTACTCTTCATAACTGCAGTAGTTTTACATGAAAAAATTAATAGTAATACGTATCGAGCAACTGGAGTACTTGTTCAAATTTTGTCATGTTAATGTTATAAAATTTTAGTTGCTTGGCAGGTCCACTTTACCACGGGTTTCCCTTCTGTATGTTCAATGACCGTGACGGGGAAGAAAAGGTACTTGAGTAAAAGAGAAAAGTGACATAGACCACTGTGCAAGAAAATTGGAAAGCCGCTTGCGTTTCAAGTGACAGCGTCACACACGTTTCCGGAATACAATCCCCATGGTGCTCTTTTTCTAACCTTTTAGATAATGGAATTGTCGTGGTCGTCGAATACATATATACAAACGCGCAGGACAAACTGGATTTTACGACGGACGCCAACTACATATACATACAATTCATGTTATGCAATGAAATATAGCGAATTAAAAGAGTGGAAAAAATTCATGTAAGTGATTCAGAGCTGCATTCCAATATATATATATATATATATATGTAGGTGTGGGAATAGCGTACGGATTGCCATCATATAAAGTATGTATGAATCGGCAACAGAAACCAGTTGGCAAACTACCACGAGGAGATTTCCAGGTGGCTGGGAAATTAAGCCGCGTAGCTTTTGGAGCTTTGTGTCAGTATATGTGTATATATATGTGTATATATGTGTCCTTTTGCGGATTGCCCACAATATACGCTTCACTGCATTTACTGTTTCCTCCCACATCTTTATATATCTCTTATAACATAATTTTTTACCCGCCATTTTTATTTAACTCAATGTACGACAGTAAACACAAATATTTTATATCAAAATAATCCCAATTATTGCCTCAATTTTTTTTTTACAAAAAAAAAAAGCTATCTAGTGTATATATAAAATAATTAAAACTCATTTAAAAAAAAAAAAAAAAGCAAAACCGAGGAAAATTTTAATATTGACCATACCTTTTTTTTTTTTTTTTTTTAGGTATTACATGCATAGTAATTTATAGGTGAAAATAATTTTATTTCGTTCTCTTTTCTCATATTCTACTTTTACTTTCTATTCCGTTGTTTGCCGTAGATATTCAGTCATACATACATCAATATATCTCCATATGCCATACACATTAAATACAACAAGTGAAATATGTTATCAAACAATTGTTTTTATCTCACTGTGTGCTTGAATAAAGATATAAAGGTGTGTTTGCTGGCCTTGAAAATAAATTGTTCGTCGAACACCAAGTTATTGGAAAAAACATTAGGTAAGTTGCACATGGAAGAAATATCGGATAAAAAGACAGGGTGGAAGAAAAAAAAAAAAAGAAGATACTAGTTCTTTTAGCATGGCGAAAAAAAAGTAAAGGATGGGTGGCATAAAAATAATGTCTTTAGACAGTCGGATGACGTACGATCTCTGTAGTAAACCACTACTCCACAGTATTTCATTCTCGCGGCCAGATGTTGTCACCTTTTCATACTCGTCCCATGCGATTTAGTGCCTTGTATACACGCGCAAAATGCACCAACGCTACTGTCGCATAATAATGATGACGTTCTTTATGTTTTTTCACTAGTCAACTTATTTTATTTCTACCTTTCATTCTATTGTATTGCATTCATGCATATAGAAGAATGGAATGACACGAGCGCTGACTTTAATATTGCTGCAGGAAAAGAAAAAAAAAAATTATATATCAAGAAATAAAAATAAAATGTCTACATGATTTGTATGACATGACTAAAGCTTTTGTGTCAACGTTTCTTCATCTGCTATCTTTTCCTTTTTTTTTCTTCATTGTTCTTTTGATGCGCCCTCGCGTGAATGCATGAAAAATTAAATTCTGATGTTGTATATTTGCGTGATGAAAATCGCACGAGGTGAATAAATTAACAGAGTATAGTATGTATATACAGTGGCATTTGCGCTATAGTCCACGAGAGTAATAAATTCTAATTGCGCTACTCAAGCAGCGCTATGTACTGTATATGTATATGAGTATATATAAGACGCGAGAGATTCACTGTGAGGGTCGGTTCACTTGCAAAGTTTTTAATTGCCAGGAAATAATGGGTGACTTTATCCTTTCTTGTCATCTCCAGCGGAAAAACTAAATAACAAAAAAAAAAAATGTAAAGAATGAGAAAGACTATACACCCCCAACACAAAATGCTCGAGTGCGCGCCGGTATAAAGCGACAGCATCTATATTGTAGTATAACTCTTCATATCTATGGTATACATCTCTCTAAAGGATTTGCGTTGCATTTACGTTTTTTCCATTACATTTCTTCCAACCTACATTTTTATCATGTATATGTGAAATGAGATATGTCACGAAACGAATTTAATAACATATTTACACAATGGATTATATACTTTTTATATTATTCACCTTTTTTTTTATATAATGATTTCGATTTATGTTGTGTATATGAACTCTAAAATTTATAAGATATGTGATAAATATTCAGTCATTGTTAGTTTTGTCATATTAAACAACATCTATTTATATATTATTTTACATGTATATGAATTATTTTGTATATCGTTACTGAAATAATCAACGTGCTGGAATAAAGCATAGCAATTATTTTCACAAATTAGTCAAATATTTTGAATAAATGAATAGGAGATATAGCATTATATTTTTATTTGTGCACTCTCTGCACATTAATACAATACTCATTGTTTATACTACCGCCAACGGCGAAAATTCATTGCAATTAATAATATTTACACACGCAAATTATTAATTATAATGGCGCATATACACAATACATTATATTATTTTACACAAATATATATTGGATAAAACTATTTTTCACAAAAGCGTGAGATGCATTTAATACAAAAAAGAAAAATAATAAATCGTTTGAATGAGATCAGGGACTTGAATAAGCTACTAAACTTTTTATCCTGCCATCATTTCTATCGGATTCAATTTGAACTTTTCGATGTGGCGCCCCCGACAATCTTCTTGATATTTCACCCATGGTTCTTTGTTAGTTTAAATTTGGTCGCTACTAGTATTCTATTTCACTTCCATTTTCGTCAAAATTTTTGGTGTATATATATATATATATATATATATATATATGTAGAAACTATGTATATTTAGCTCTGCTATGGGCCATAAATTCCTCTATATTTTGTTGACCCAACCTGATCCATCAGCGCGACGACATTCACTCTATTGATACCTTAGATATAGTGGAAACAAACATGAATTGAAAAAACTTTTATTATATGTACAATAATAAAATAGTTGAAAACAGTCTGATGAACGAATAACATAATCATATATTTCCAACAAATTTATTATATATACATATATATATATATATATATATATATGCAATAGAATATGTCTCAAACAAGTTATTAACTAGGTATGTAAACAGTTTCGATATAAAATTTTCACGAATTCATTACACTTTTTGAATTGAGAAAAGAAAATAAATCTTTTAAATTCGAAAGATGTTCATTTTAAAAAATAAATAGTGGACATGATTTATTGGAAAAGTTACATAACTACACGTGTATATATATATATATATATATGAAAAAGGAATCCAATAGTTCTCAAATATTTTTCAGATGTATGAATGTACTTTTCATCTGTTTAACGTTGGAAAAATGTTATCTCTCGAATTTTCAATACATGGTGGAAATATAGCTAGATTTTTTTTTTCCGTCCTCGTTCAAATCATGCGCATCACTGAATCGACATTAGATCATACATATTTTTCGCAATTAATTTAAGCAATGCCACGAGCAAAGTGTCACGTATATTCAGGTGATAATATTACAGCGTTATACCACTGTCGCATTTTCATTGCCTTTTAGTATCGTCTTATGATGGTACATACTTCTTTATAGAGCTATATACCGACGAAGAGAACCATGTCGTTGCATTTACTTCCTTTTATATTCTTTCTGTTTTTTTTTTCTGCTTCGTCTGAAAGGAAAATAACGGCGAGATTTTCCGCTCTATATTTCACATATAATACGGTAAAAAAGGGCTATATTATAACTGAATACTGTTGAGAACTGAAAAATTGAACGCGAAAGTAGAATTGTACATTGGCAAGTAACCATATACACTCATAATATGATGAAAGAAGTGAAAGGGTAGTAAAAGTGAGACACGATATAAAGAGGGAGATAAATAGATAGACTTTTATTATGCCCTGGCAATTAGCCCTGGGGCAAAAACACATAATTACACTATATAAAAGCAAACAAAATAATTGACAATAGTTTATAGATGATGTTAGTAGACTTAACTTAATTTAGTTATAATCAGTGACAATTTCAAATAGCATAGTAAGGTAATTTGGAGTAAATCGAGCACATAACACATAGCGTATTGAAAATCATACATAATGACATATGCCAGTATAACGCTCAGAGAGAGAGAGAGAGGCAGATGATATGAACTTATAATGACTGATAGGATGTATTAATGAAAATGATATAATTTTGCCGCACTATCCCAGTCTACCTAATATTCTTCACTTATCAACTTACTCTTTCATACACACGGGCTAATGACGGAGTAATATCTCAGTGACTCAATTTTAAAATGAAATTTGTTGAAACTGTAAGGGATCAAGAGCGTCTTTAATGAAGCCATTTATAATTTTGTCAACAGAGGGGATGAAAGATGAAGAGGCGACGAGTATAAAGAATAGACAGACCTGTCTTTCTCATGTTTTTCTCAAGTGCATATCTACATGTATGTGTACGTAAGTGTTTAGTTCCATCATCCCCTTTGTCTTCCTCAAAATCAACCTTTCGAATCTACCAACACAACGATAAAGAAAAGACTCTAGAGAAATCGTTCAACTGCGGCGGAGTTACGAGCAATTAAATCTTCTATATACTTTTGCCCCTTTGCTGTTAGCCCCAATACTCATCTTCTCTTCCCCTATAAAACTTCTCAACTCTAATTACATTAATCGACATGAACACGTTTTCCCATCTGTCTATGTATACTTATCTCACAAACTAAAGACATTTTGTTCAAATGTGTTCAACCTTTTGGGATAGAACAGGAGATGAGAAACGAGGATATTCATGAAACTTTTGACTATGGAAATAATCCAATGTGTTCAACTGCAACTTGTTGCAGTGACTGTAAAGCTGCTGTTGAATACATGGCCTTCTGACCAAATGCAATTCTTACTACTTAATACATGTTTTAATTAAAAATATATTAAATTTTGCAATTTATCAAAGAGCTGAAAGAAAAATGAAAAATTAGAAAAATGCATGAAACCTGAATATTTTTTTTTTTTATCATGATACGAACGAATGCACGTTGCAATGGAGCTTAAATAAAGTGCTCCGTACAAAGAAATATCCTTAGATGCATAGAGTGACAATATTTATGGACCAAAAGGTGAAAAGTTTGCCACGAAATTCGTCAACTTATCACTGTGCCTTAAAGGTCTGAGTAATGAACATCAGCTGATGAATATTCAGTGCATGGCTTCAGATATATATATATATATATATATAGAACTAGTTTTGCCAATGATGGGATAAAAGTCGTCAAGAAAATTTGAAGTGAAGCTGCATCGCGTACGCGTAGAAGATATTGAATAAGATGCTTGATAGTAAAAGGGACCAAGAGAGTGAAAGCCGAAAAGTAGTAGTATATAGCAAGATTATATTTGCTCATCTTCTTACAACATAGTTATATAATTAAGTCTATATATTCGGACAAATGAGGTATTTCTGTTACTCTATATACCATCGTATACACATTCCAACGTAATTAATTTCACTTACTATGCAAAAAACAATTCATCCGCATTAGATGGATACTGATTTAATGTTCATTATCCATTGAAAGTGAAGGGAAATTTTATCCTAACGATTTTTCTTTCTATTTCATTTGATGAATTTAATGTAAAAATTAATAAAATATATTTTATTAATTGTATTTATTAAATTAACAAGAATATTATCGCATATAATGAAATATGCACACTTACCATATTTCCATTACGAATCATTTGCACCATTCGATTTGTCATCCAGTAAATGGGTAAAAATCTACTTGTCAATACGTCATTATGTAATTTTCTAATGTCACTGGTCCATTTCCATGTGAATATGAAGAAATAAATGTGAATATATGAAATATAATACCATTTGATCTTCAGTAGGGATTGTCCGCTGAAATAGAATGTAGAAGCACATACTATAGCACAGAATGTGCGATAATGAAAAAATTATTTCAATATATATAATTTAATTATCCGAAAATATAAGCACAATATTGATAAATTTTCACACATTTCTCAGCGATGTTGTCTTCATCGAAAATGCTCTGATGTCCTAAAATTTCACTCTGTTCTATACGAAAATTGGGCGTTAGGATGTGATTGGAATATAATATAGATAACGGAATTGGCAATAGAATTGTAAATAGAATGCCAGTGAATATTAATGGAAGGAAAGAAATAGTAAACGTGTATTATATAATACACGCAGACATATAGAGGGGAAAAAGAGTATGAAGGTAAGTATTTGATAAAAAAAATGTCAAATTCAGTCGGAGTGAAAATCTCCTGAGAGTGGCTCCGACAAGAATAAACGGGAATTCTTGTTCTCTGTGCGAAAGCATCAGAGTAAATAATATAACAAAGATTTCTCGCGTTCGAAAATATCCACACTTTATATATACAGAAATATGCATGACGTACTTGCATTCTTTTTAAATACTATTCTTCTTTTGTTCGTCTTGTTGAATTGGTTTGTCAATCAAATATGTACCGTACACCCATGAAAGATAGAAGTTTGTAAAATTTATCAAATTCTCTAACTTAGTAAATTATAAAAATGTAATCTTATTGTCAAATAATAATATGGATAAATTCAGATTGCAATATATAAATTTGTAACATTTTGTCGAGTCGGACGGAATTTAATATAATTTACTTAACTTCACTAAATTTTATGTATATTGATGAAGTGAAAACGTTTTCATGTTGCAGACGACGAGAGATCAGTGGTACATGGAATAGTAACAAAAGATGGACTGTTTGATGGTACTATAATTACTGCTGCGGATGAAATTTACATAGAGCCATTGGCAAGATATTCACATTTAGTGGGTTCTGACACAATTGACATAGACCACCATCATCACCATCATACAATTGCGTATCGTATAAATGATGTTACAATTCCATCAAATGTTCCACTGCGTCTGTGCATCAGTGAACGTCTAACGGAAAATGAACCTTCAAACTTTACTCACACGTAAGTCAAAGTCATTTTTATTTATATTTGATTATACATATTGAGCTATTTCGTTGCTTTATTCACCACAACACACAGAAGAATCATCCAATGGATACGTTTTTGCTATTTATATGGGGTGAACTATTATTTGTTTTCTATACTGGGTCGGATGGAAAGAAAAAACGGCCACAAAATAAAAAAAAAAGTATATATATGAGATAAATTACCGCAGCAATGCGAATTCAGACTACAAAATTGTTTTCCCAATGAAAAAGTTTTTGGGTAAACTCCCAAATGTTACCGTTGTTCACGTCGTCCCTTGCATTAATATCCATGTGTTTGAAACACAGAGAGGGTGAAAGGGAGATGGAGAGATCGGAGAAAGAGAGAAACTGAAGGAGACTGTGGGGGGGGGGCAGAATGTATCCTTGTAACATGCTGCAAATTCGAAGCGGCATTTGCATAGCGCATGTAGACTTGCCGCCCGCGTGAACCTGTGGAAACTTCGCGCCAATTAATTGCATCGCTTGTAGCGTGGTAATTAAAAGGGGTTTTACAATCGATTGGTTACGTACCATGTGCGTATCTCTCGTACACCCCATATTATACATAGTACTGAAAACATTTATGTTACATATAGGAAAGTACCATTGCAACGAGACCAATTAATTCTTAGTCCTCAGTACAAATAATTGGACTAATTAATGCACCAATGCACGCAGTCTTTATACAATATAACATACGTATACCTATATGGATAGACTAAAAGTTAAAACTATATAATTAAATTCAAATTGTTACGCCACTTCAGGTTATAACCAGATTGAACGAAACAATAATGTCTGATGTGAATCAGTTTGTCGATTTGGACCAGAATGATGATGATGAAAATCTATTCAATTTGGAATTGTTTCCACACGATACTAACCATTATACTGTCGAGCTACTGGACAAGTAATACTGCTTTTTAATCATTTTTATTCATCTTGAACAAAAACAATTACGTATTTATATATATGTATATATATATTGATATATTTTAGGCTTTACAGAGAAAGGTATTCACGTAT
The DNA here is from genome assembly GCA_910591685.1 of Galerucella tenella. Classification (NCBI taxonomy): domain Eukaryota; kingdom Metazoa; phylum Arthropoda; class Insecta; order Coleoptera; family Chrysomelidae; genus Galerucella; species Galerucella tenella. The sequence goes on along the minus strand of CAJUYH010000092.1, from coordinate 18,183 downwards.
TTTGGAAAAACACACGTCAATAGATCCGAAAAAAAGAACATGTATGCTTTATCTGCAAGCGGATCATACATTTTTCAATCACTACGAGTCAGAGGAAGCTTGTATTGAGGTCATGACCCGACATGTGCAAAGGGTCAATTCTATTTATCGTCATACTGGTGCGCATTTTAAATATCAATATTTATTATGATGTGCAATTATATTTAATACTACCAAAAGTCACTAGCACCATTAGAACTCATGTAGATTCAATTTATATTTTTCGAATGTATGAATATATGGAAAAATATGCGGTAGAAATTGTAAAAAATATCTTATTCTCGTAAACTCCATGAAAATTTCACCAAAAAATATGTATATAAACATTTCATATTTGACTGCATTACTCTGCATACAGTTGCATATTCAAATTGAAGTTGAGTATTCATACATTTATATCTGTATAAATGTATACTCAATAAGCATCGGACGGCTATCTTGATTGCTAAGTCAAAATCACTGAGGATGAATTGAAAAGTTGAAACTTATGAGTAGATAACCCACAAACTTTTTTTAAAGTTTTATACAAAAAAGTTCGTAGTAATTTTTATCTATTTTTTAATAAAATTCTTGTTATTATGGATATTATAAACCTCCTTTGCTTGAACGCAACTAATTATCAAGTTAGTTTTCATTTAGTATATATGCGATGCTGTGAACTTCACAATATATATATATTCAAATAGTAATTTCATGTCTTATCTTGGTGTCGACGACAATTCGTATTGCCCACACCTTCATTGGTATAACTGCTGGCGCGTGCAGCTAATCAGCAGATAATATATATGTTCGAGTATACTTCTCTATGAATTGTAATTAACGACTGGTGTGCATGGGGCAACGACGACGACGACGACGACGACAACGATGACATTTAATTACACAGATAACTAATTTATTACCGGTGGAATTTTCAGACTTTAATCAAGATGGTCAACCTGATAACATAAGTTTCATGATAAAACGAATAAAAATACATGGACCAGAGTCACTCAATGATCTATCATATCGTTTTAATGGTAAATTTGGAGTTGAAGAGTACCTCGAGATATTTTCAGGTAAAATTTTTATTCCTTCATTTATTTATTAATTTTTCTTTGTTTACTTTTTAATTATCATTTTCTTCATTTACTTTACGTGCAATTCACATTTTACCTTTCAAAATATATAGATCCACGTAACGTGGATCTAGTTTGGTTGATAGTATAATATTTGATGTATACAAAAGACACACAATAGTATGAATGTGATAAATGAATAGCGCGCGGCTTCGTTATCCGTCAGATCGTTATTCCAGTCATTTTCATGGCGCGGATGAATTTAATTATGTTTACTCTCTCACTTGCTCATGCTCTGCCCATCTCTCCTACATTCTGTCACCATCATACACCAGAAATGAATGAGTTACCGAAGCGTTTGATAATCCAATTTCAAAATTAAGTTGCTCGTGCGATAACGAGAACGAGTTGAAAAAAAGGTTGATTATTTTAATGAAGGCATTTTTTTTTTCCTTATTTACAATTTGTGATGGGACAGTGGTATCCTACGCTCATCAACTTTCGCGCTTGATTCAATTTAAAATAAGTATCTGATAGTCTGTTGTAGCATGACAGAAGAAACTTGATACCACAATTATATTCATCTTATTACCATTTTTCACTCTCTTCTTTTTTTAGAGGAAAATTACGATGCATTTTGCCTATCGTATATGTTCACTTATCGTGATTTTGAAAAAGGCACACTTGGATTAGCATGGACGGGAGATTTGAAGAATGCTGGAGGAGTGTGTGAGAAGAATGGGGTAAGTTTTAACGACTATCATCAAAAGGCAATATCACGAACGGGATTCTCAACCCTTAAATATATAGTCGTAACTTCATCACACTTTATGTCCGTGTCCCATTATTATTCTTTCAAGTACATTAAAATCGAAAAAACTTTCAAGTGAAAATTACGAAAAAAAAAAAAAAAAAAACAATGATATACTGCTTTTGTCGAGCAACCATCCAAGAACGTATAGATATGAGAAATAACATATTTAATATTTTACTTCAATTTTATTTTAAATTCTTAGCATTACCGTGGCAGTATGAAGTCATTAAACACGGGGATAATTACTCTGCTTAACTACGGAAAACATGTACCACCTGCAGTGTCCCATGTCACCCTGGCTCATGAAATTGGCCACAACTTTGGATCGCCGGTAAGTTATTGTACTCTGATAGATAGATGCGCACGTGGAACTATTGTCATATAATTATATATATATATATATATATATGGTTACTGTGTATACAAGAAATTCTACGATATATCTGTAAACGTCATGTTGTACAGTGTACACTATTCTGTTATCGAGCGTGTGCGAGTAGGGTTGTTGCTAATGTATCGTTCAAAATACTCGCACACAAAACGATGTAAATATCAACAGCGGTACACTTGAGCGAATAAGCAAATAATACGCATATTATCCCATAGAAAGAGAGAATTATATACACTGCAAATTCATGTGTATTAATACACCCAAGTCCATGCAATATTATCTTTCAATTAAAAAGTTGATTTTATCACTTTTTTGCAATTCTGATTGATTATCAATATTATCAGCCAAGTTTACAATTATTTCAAGCCAATGGTAACTTTTATTTTTTACAAATATCTATCACATTTTTGGGATGACGAAGCAATCGGAGTTTATTAAAAGTTTGTCTTGCTACTGTTAATATTATCAGACTGGTTAATGGTATTAATGTTGTATAATTATTTGGAATATTATATTTTTTTGCCGTTATGACTAATTAATAATTACCATAGGAAAATTGCACTATATGAAAAATATTTTATCTATCGATGGATTCGACAAACATTTAATTAATGTATAATTAATATAATTATACTATTTATTTTTAACAGTGCCTCTATATTCATTATATAAAAATTAAATATTACTATTTTTATTTCTCATTAAATTATAGTGAATTAAATAAATATGATGGAATTTAAATATGAAACTATATATACTAATTTTAAATAAATTTATATAGAAACTATATATTATATAATTTATTAATTTTTATGCAAAATATATTTTCGAACATTCCGCTACATATTTCTTTATTTTGTGTGTACTATAAATCAAAGGACAATCAATATTATTTTTATTAATATGATGGAGGAATACTATTTATTTATAACCAGTTCCATAGACTTTAATGAAAATTAATACAAATTGTCAGATGCCAAATTTTATTTTCCATAATTGTAAAAAAGCAGAATAGCAAAAATATAAATTCTGTTAATACCTTGTACATATTGGATGAACGAAAAATTGCTTTATATTATTAAGACACATCTTTTAGTGGTTTATATATGATTTATGTACGAGTCTACTATATTTATCTAAATATTTTGCAATAGCATTCACCATTTATATTTGTTATGTTTGCTAGCACGATCCGAATGAATGTTCACCCGGTGGTGAAGATGGAAACTTTATAATGTTCGCTAGAGCGACCAGTGGAGACAAGAGAAACAATAATCGTTTCAGTCCCTGCAGTCTCATCTCAATCAATCCAGTGTTGAATTCCAAAGCGCGCTCTACTAAAGGATGCTTTGCAGGTATATGACTTTTGCATTCGTAAATATCTTATATGAAATATTGGCTTTGATCACCTATTTATATAATAATTTGTGTTTGGGTAAAACGTCACTGTTTATTAGGTAAAGCGACATGACATTGAATATACAATGCAGTCAATGGCAGCATCACATTTGAGTGGATAACTCAAATCAAATATTGTATCCCCTCATCCAATTAGCTCTAACAAATCTGCGTGCGCTTATATCGTTGATATATTGATTGGATACTCGATATGTTAATTAATATTCATCACAGAAGCATATTCAATTCAATACAATGAATTGCAATAAAAATAGATGTAACTTTTTTGGCGATTTATGAATGAGAAACATTTCATAGTTGAAAATCAAATTCGGGGAAATTAAAACAAATAAAATCTATTCTGAAAAAAAAAAAAAACATGAATCACTGCATTGAGAAAAATTTGGTATAAAGTTTGTAAAAATGTCACTATTATCATCTATTAACAATAATATATTGTTATAATATGAATAAATTCGGAATAAATTGACACTTCATGAAAATTCGTCATTAAATTCAGGATTATTCCAGCGACGAGGCACCAGTGGTCAGATAGGCAAATTTAAACGGTCATCATCGAGAAGCAATTTCGGTTTCCGTATCGGACTGACCAGAGCGTTGAGGACTATTGTAATTCCAATAGTCCATAGTACGATTGAGAGAGGAGTCGATGGGCGAAAGGGAGACAGAGAGTCAGAGAGAGAGAGAGAGAGAGTTGTGCGCACTCCAAAGTTGGGATTTGCGCGGGAAATCACTTGTGAAATTAGTGTGCGCTAGTGGCTCGCCAATGTATCGGAGTATTGCACATTCCAATCCTCTCTTTGTCTTCTTGTTCATTTCCTCCGAACTCATGATGACGTACACGTGATTAAGTATCAAATTGGAGACGAGAGAATTTTGGGAATTGTACATGTATATTGCATATATGTAAAGTTACTCACAGTACCTTCTATTATATGTAGATATTACATAAAAGTGTGGAACAATTATTTAAAAATCATTGACATTCAATTGTTTACCTTCTCATAATAAAACATTAACTAAACAATTAATTCGAAAGTAATTATGAAAATTTAACTTTACCTTATAATCATTTGTTTTTTCATTTGAATTATTTTCCAGAATATCAAACTGCCATATGTGGCAATGGAGTTGTTGAAGAGGGTGAAGAGTGCGATTGCGGATGGGAAGAGGACTGCAACGATCCATGTTGTCATCCACAACGATTACACCATGCGCCATTCGAGATCCCGTGTCGACTAACAGAAGATGCAGTTTGCAGCCCCAGCCAAGTACGTATTTTTCTCTATCTTTTGCAGTGGCAAAATGTATTTTTGATAAATATCACGTTAAGTTTAAAAGCTATTCACCAATTGTACACTGTCACAGTGTACTTTTATTACTCATTATTCCTCACAAATAAACCGTCGCTCAGTTACTTTGTTAAAACTTTGCACCAGTACGAAGTTTTGCATGTAGAAATTTGCATTGAATTAAGTCACAACGCTTACCATGAAATAAAATGTATAATGAGGCGAAGTTTGAATCGTAAGTATATAGATGTGGACCAGTGAATGTGATATTTACTGAGAGCGTTTTCACGGTTACAGGTAACATACGTTCTACTATATAACTGTGATGTGTTCTCAGCGTGGTATTCCACAGACTGGAAATAATTAATCAAATTAATCGTTCGGCCACGCGGCGTTTACTATCGCAGTGTTGAGGATTGGGGTGCTTGCGAGGTTCTCCAGCACTCCGCATTTTCTCTCGTTTATACTGAACGAAAACTAGATAAAACGATTAATCTTGTTGGTATATGGCATCGCCCAATCGGATATTTCCGGGCGTTCGACGAGAGCAGAAGTCACCTCTATGTCAATTGGCGAACAATAGAGTGATAAAAACTTCATGAAAAAAACATATTTTGTTCGTTGGTATATTCAAAAATGCTATTCGATTTATTTGGTGAAATGAATCATCATAAAATTTAGTAAACAAGTCCTGGTATCCTGTTGAAATTTTTATATTTATTCGATGACAGTTTTTGATGAATATACCGATGTTATAAAAATAATAAGCATATAAACGTTATAAAATGTCGTATTTCGCAGATAATTTATCGTAGACCAATAAAAATATAGGCATGAATTCAAGAAAATACATAATTAGAATGTACTCCGAACTATATTATACGATATATTATATTATGTAGAGTGATTTAATTTAAATCACTTTTAACACAATTAGAACAAAAAGTACTATATTTTGCAGGGACCATGTTGCACAGCTGACTGCTCATTACGCACTGGTACAAAGTGTAGAGATGACAATGGATGTAGAGACTCGAGTTTTTGCGACGGACGTGGACCACAATGTCCGCCATCAGTCAATAAACCCAACAAGACAATATGTAACGAAGAATTTGTTTGCTATATGGGGGTAAGTTATAGTAGTACCAGTACTAGTCCTAGTAGTAGTAGTAGTAGTAGTAGTAGTAGTAGTAGTAGTAATAATATAGTATACGGGATGTAGTAGTAGTATATAGTAGTGGAGTATGAACTTAAAAGTTAGAAAGTTTCTTGAATATATTTAGCAATAATATTACGGCCAGAGTCCATCGTCCAGAACAGAACTGAACAGGAAATTCCATACGCTGGATAGCAAAGTTCCGCTCTCATTTGTATGTATTTCGACTTGCATGTGTGTCAGCGGGGTGTGAGTTGAAATTTAAATTGCAAATAATGTTGAAACCGTGGTCATATGTACGGTAAGCGCAGTGAGGAAGATGAAAGCGCCAGGTGTCGACGATATCGAGTGATATGTTGTAAGCACACGAAAGCCAGGACAATTGGTGGAAACGTCCGTTAATTTAAATTTTCCTCCAGAGACATTCTCACATATACGTGTTACCCGTGCGTTGCTTCATATCTAAACATACACACACCAACATATATATATATATATTCATATACATAGATATACGTAGCAGTTCAGACACTCGAATGAACGCGCGTTCTCCCCGAAACGTGGGGTAAATTCAGAGATAGTGAGAGTCACTCTCGTGAAATGAAAACCGTCGAAATAAATCTTTGGATGCTTTTCGTAGGAATGTACGGGGAGCATTTGTCTTGCTTACGGTTTGGAGTCATGTCAGTGCACTGCGAAACCAAATGATCCACCAACTAAGACGTGTGAATTATGCTGTAAATTACCGGGCGAAGATCAACCATGCATGTGAGTTGCATTTACATAAATTAAACGAAAAAATTCACAAAATGTTCATAAAGAGGAAAAATGATATCATCATATATTTTATAATTGAAAGATCATCATTTGATTGGAATTCAACGCCTTATGAAATTCCTGGTTTGATGTCCAAACCAGGAACACCCTGCAATGATTACAACGGATATTGCGATATTTTTCAACGTTGCAGAGAGGTATAAATATTTTATAAATTTATATGTGTATACATATATATAAATTTACCGCACGTGCACTTTCGCCCATTACGGTTTCATCGTGTGGCCATTTATCATCATTAGTAATTTATTGTCGATAGGTGGATCCCACTGGTCCATTGGCAACTCTCAGAAGGCTTTTACTGTCTGACGTGAGTTTGGAACGCTTTCAACGTTGGATGACCGACCGTTGGTATACGGTAGCACTTGGAATTCTATTAACGGCAACTGGCTTGGTATATTTTTTTTTCCATTCCGTATACAGAAATTGTAGAAGTCAATCGAAACAATATTCACGAAGCAACATTAAATTTACACTTTTCTAACAATAAATGAATCTCGATTATGTTTTGAGTTCTAATTTTTCCATTGTATAAATTACACAAAATGTATCCACATAATAAATCATTTTTTTTGCGTTTCAGATAATTGTCACGCGTTTATTAAGTAAACGAGCTGATGCAAATGTAAAAATTGTCTACATGACTGACAATACGACAAAAGAATTACCAAGAAAATGTAATGAACGATCGTTACAGACTGCCAATGCATTGAAAAATATTTCCCGGATTAAAAGACGAATTGTCGAAACAATGAAGAATATTGCATCGCCACAAAAGACAAATGTCTTGGCATCTATACCCGGTGGTGATGCGAGAATTAATGGTAAATATTCTAGACAGTTGGTATTGGCTGAAAATCAGAATCAACATGATGTGATGGATCAAAAGTCTGCTACGGTTCTTCATGCAACTAACTATCATTATGATAATAATAATACAAACGAAGTAATAAACATATTTGCCAATCACTACAGTTTATCAAAAGAAAATTCAACGTTACAACGTAATTGGCCTTACGTACGATTTATGGAAACATTTTGTCGCAACAATAAAGCATCTGATGTGAAACAAAAAATTTTAGATAATTCACTTGCAACAAGTAACAATGCTCTTCTTGTAAAAAATAATTTTAGCGATAATAATTTGAAATTAATTGCATCGGAATTGCCACGGATTCATAATTGTATTTCCGATCGTGAAACATTACTACGGAATAGTTAGTGATTATATTACCGCGATTAACTCTCGTGCAACTGGTATCAATGTAAATAATTGTAAATGATTTAATTCTGGGATTTCAATAGGTCCGCTATTGTCTCAACGCAACAAAAGGACGAACCAAATATATAGAAATAATATTGTACTATATATAAAGACATATGTATAAAAATATTTAAGTTGATGGTGATAAAAAAAAAGTCAGACAATTGACGGAAGGAATTTTTCTGTAGTTGAACAATTTTTAATAACAGTTTTGAACATTAAAACACTTTGAATTGAATAATTTTCCTCCATTGTTATCGGCAGTACTTATTTGTATAATATTTCTTCATAAATTTTTGTATGGTTTTACAAAACCATTTTGAGATTCACAACATGTATAGAATATATGTAATTGGTTGGTTAATTTATTGTTTTTCTTTGGCATATTTGAAGAACGTGGCATTAAAATATATCGTCACCCCGGAACAAGAGTGTGACAACTCAAAAAATATATTTTTTAAATTATGTGCGTGAAAGGTCAGCAAATATCTCATACAATTTAATAGAAAAAGTTCATAAATGTAGTGTTCAAAAGGGCCACTCATTCATAAACCGATCTCGTTTTTCTCCCATTACAATTATAGGCGTCCGTCATCTTAAAACTTCAGTTCAGAAAAACTCCGTATTTTGAGTTGTGTCAGTTTTCTTACGGGGTGACAATATGTATGTTAGATAAAACATTCAAAAGCATTCCACCATATCATTTTGAAGATCAATAGTGAAATGTAGATTGTCCAACTGAATTATTGATAAGAAACAACTTCCCACGCAAATGCATACACCGACACTGACATACATCAACTCACACACAACCGCGTACACAGAAGCATAACATTTAATAATATATTATGTAACATCATTATAAATTAATTGAATATTGACTTTTGCCAATGATTACTTTGGCGAATTACACTACTCAATAAACGTCCAAATCCCACAACCTGATTATAATGATTATTTGATTATAAACATAATCATGCTTTCAATACATGATAGTCGAGAAAAAAAATTACCTCAATTGATTAAACCCTGTGTTACCATGCCTACTTTTCTTTTTTTTTTTTGATTAGTTAATGATTCAAATGGTTTATAGCATTAATGCATTCATGCGTTAGAGTAAAAAATATTATTTTTTATTACCCTACGCGATATGGCACTGTCAGCAATAGCAAGATGTCTTTGATGACGGCGGATCCTGTTCATGACAACGCAAAACCCGTTGATGTGGCAACAGTGATCTATCTACTGTAGCTTCCATTCTGCGCATAACTTTATCAAGCAATACGTCTATAGCATGTCCAATATGTTGGCCTGTAGCCGCACTTGTTTCAAAATACACCATGCTGAAATACATTTAATTAACGGGGAAATCAGCTATATCACCGACCACAATATCCTTGAATTAATTCTGTTAATTTAAAAATTTTACCCATGTCTCTCGGCCAACTCACGAGCTTTCACCTCGCTCACAACACGTTTTTCTTCCAAATCAACTTTATTCCCACACAAAACTATATCAGGATTTTCGCAGTATGCGTGCGTCTATTGGGAATAATTATTTCATTCATGACAATTGGAAAACAAAGAATAATTCAATAAGCAACAAGTAATTTTAAATAGAATCAATACCTTAAGCTGCTCCAACCAATTTCTCACATCGAGAAATGATGTTTCACAAGTCAAATCAAATAAAAGAAGAAAACCCATTGAATCCCGATAAAAAGCTGTTGTTAAACTTCTGAACCTGAATATTATCAATTAATAGTTATTGTTTTACTGATCATTTACTAGTACGTAAATGTACATTCATAATTAGCGCATATATATATATACAGATATATGTATATCTATAACCTTTCTTGACCAGCCGTATCCCACAATTGTAAATGAACCCTTTGAGTCCTGCCATTTATAGTCTTGTATATCTATATTAAATAAAAATTTGTCAATATTTGTGTTTATATTTATTTTTTTTTTTTTCGCAACAAATAAAAATACATGTGTATATAATTATCATATGGCATAGTTACCACTCTTTTTTCTCGAAAATCAATTCCAACTGTTGATACAAAACGCGAATTGAAAATTCCATCGGTGTATTGACACAAAAAACTTGTCTTTCCCACACCAGAATTACCCAATGCCAAAAATTTAATTAAATAATCGTAATCCATTTTTTTTTCTTTGATTTCCCGTAAAGTTTTCAGAATAAAAGCTTTGTTCACTTGTTTTATTGAAATAATGTTAATGTACACAATAATAAAGTTGAATTGTCGTTTATGCAAATTGCAATGTAACAAAGGAAATAATTACCATATGATATTCACGAGATATATATGTGTGTTGTGTGTCTGTGTGGCAGTGTGTAATACAAAAGATTATAATTCTTGTAGCAATTATTCCGACACCTGTTGCCTATACAATTCGCTATTTTGAAATTTCACGTACGCGCGGAGTAAAAGTGTATATTATCTCCAGACAACGAATAAAGCACAGTGGTTAAAACTACTGATTGCTAAATGATTTTGTGTAAATGCTAATTGTGTAGATGCGTACAGATTAATTGATATCAAAGTATTTCGAATATCATAAATATAAATTGTATATGGAACTACGGAGCTAATAACTAATATATATTAACTACAGAAAACGTATATGTTTAACTGGGAGCTTGACGTTAATGCACAATATGGCGACGAGGATACAACTGGGTAGATTGTTGTGATCGACATGCGTGTAATTTGCCTACATGCATCTTTACACAAAGTCAAAAATGTAAGCAATTTTTGTACCGATCGTTGATTACTTCACGAATGTCATTCATAAGTTAAGACAATGCAATCTCCGAATGTATATGTTCTATCCTGATTATTTGGAGGTTAGGAAGATCTTAAGTCAAATTATTTTGCCGTTTGCAGGTTTGTTATGAATGAATAAATTAAATAGAACCAATAAAAAATATGATTTTAAAAGATAACGATTTGAGATAATACCGGCGTGGAAGAACATTTTCATTTTTATCGACAGTGTACAGTACAATTTCGTCAGGTTTGATGAAATACATCGGACGCCGGGCAGAAATGGTAATATGAAGACGTTGTCCATTGGAGATAATAGTATTTCAATATATAATACCATCGGTAAGGTTACACATTGCGGTAGAGTCGGCATCCGGTAGTATAGATATTTTTATTGAGAGACTAGATATAATTATAAAACATAGTTCTAGAATCAGGATTTGATACGTGTCACCCACAGCGTGCAAGGTGTTTTCTCTCAGTAAAACTATGGTAAGGTCTGGGAATATTTTTGTTCGACAATACATTATTTTATCAATATGAAACTGGGTGCTGCGCGCACGGATCACCAATGTTGACTTTCTCGCGCAGTGTTGTGCGTTGCCGGTCAACGTCCTTATGCAACTTGTATGTGATATAATTTAAGAAAAATCAATATTTCAAGCAATTTCAAGTATTTCTAAAGATACATTTGTGTTATTTAATAGTACATATGTATTATATAATTAAACTGATTTTATTTAAATAATGCTGTGGAAATATATCGAAAAATGGTATGGATGACAGCTCTCTTAACCTCTTTCTTATCATCAACAATTTTATGAGTAAGCGCACACATACAGTTGAATATAAATATATACAATTGAAAATATTTATGAATCAATATTAATGGTTTTTCAGGTGGAAATGAATGAATTGGAATCGAGTGTAGGTTTTGTTATCAAATAATATGATTGGCTACATATGGTCATTAGTGTGCTGGTACTTTAGGCCTTTAATAAAATGGTTTCTACGTCAAACAACGCAAATGTGTGAATTGCAACGAATATGCTATGGTGAGCCATCAGGTGCATCACGAACATTGCATGTTGAACGTGCATTGAGACAGTCACGTAATAATGATATTAAAAATTTGATAATACATCTCGATGATATTGCAAATAATCGTGGAATAACTTTAAAAAGTGAACGTAAAATATTGGAAGATGCAATAAGAACAGTATTGTTGACAAAAAAAATTAATCCAACCGCGCATCCAGATTTTGCCAAGTCATTTGGCAAATGTGTTGAATTAATATGGGGTTACCATCAATTGGTGGTGGAATGTGAAGAATTACGAAAAACAATTTATGATTCGGATAATCCAAATCACGAATTATTACTGTTGAAATTGTGGAATTTATTAAAACCCGATGAATCACTTGAATCACGTGTTACAAAGCAGTGGCAAGACATCGGTTTTCAAGGCGATGATCCAAAAACTGATTTTCGTGGAATGGGAATTTTGGGTTTGGAAAATCTCGTTCATTTTGCTGAAGAGCATCCACGTGCTGCTGCACACGTTTTATTACACTCAACGCATCCACGTTATGGCTATGCATTTGCAATTGTTGGAATAAATATTACTAGTATGGCTTTGAGATTATTACGTGATGGTACGGCTAAAACACAAATATATAATTCTTCAAAGACATTGCCGTCAATACGTGCCTTTCATCAATTTTATAGTTATTTATTCTATGAATTTGATGAATTTTGGATTGAATCAAAGCCAGATAATATGATGGAATTTTCATTGATACACGAAAAATTTGAAAATAATATTCGTTTATCATTGACTAATCCATTAACAATTTTTAAAATAAATCTCGCTGTAGACAATATTTAATAGTCGAATAGCATTTCCCCCTATGCGCCTTTATTGTAATCATGGATAAACAAAGAGACTCCTCGTTATATAATCGATGTATATGACAAAATAAGTTATATTAACGGAGAAAGTATTCAATGTTCAAAACAATATGTTTTGTATTTTTTTAATTTTAGAATTTTCGAGTGACGTTGAAGGAATGAAAAACATTTTAATATTCATTTCAATTCATTCCACGTTGTAATAATATTTTTAATACAATTTTTAAATGCAATTATCTCGAACAATATGATAAATAAAAATTTATTACAAAAACGTAGAAAAATGTTTTCAATATGTTAATTAAATTGCGGCGAAGAAATAGAAATAAATTATAATTATAGGTAACGTTAAAAATTATTATTTATTTTTCTTTCTTCTGTGGTGCCTCCGTTTTGCTTCTGAGCTTTGATGATACAGAAACAATAAACATTACACAGATAATTATGCTTCCAAGTTTCATTACCCATGGATTTTCGCGCAAAAAGTTTGCAATCATCAGTGTAAAATCATCGCTTTAAAATGAAAAATATAAAAATATAATAACTGTACACATTTATATATATATATATATATATAAACGAACAAAAAATTGTGTCGACTTACAATGGACTTTGCGGCACGGGAACTTTTTCACTTTGTGCATTTCTATACCACTCTTTGGCAAATGACACTAACGAATTTACATCATATTTTGGAATTTGGTACCTATACATTTTGCCTTGTCGAAACCTAAAGAGAATATCAGTAATAATATTTGTAAAATAACTGGTGTAAGTCACATTCTAGATTAATGGCTAAGATTTGCCCAACAATAAAACGTATCTTACAGTATAAATTCTGGTACATCGAAGACATTAAATCTTCGTGCAGTGGAAGCACCAGTCGAATGTTTATTAACACGCGCGACATTAACTCTTTGTTTTATTTTAGCTCCTACAGCCTCCCAACGGGCGCCCATCCGTTGGCACTCGATACAATCATTGCTATAGCTGTAATAGAAAAGAAATACAATGAATAAACGTCATTTTGTAAATTAATATTTGAATGTATTTGATTGATTTCCGTACTTACAACATAACAAACCAATCGCCAGTTGTGGCACCAGTACTGGCTTGCGTTAAATGCTCAAAATTTTCATCTGTCAATTCTTTCACTATGGGTTCTTTATTATTTAAAAATGTATGAATAATTTCCTCATCATCCAAGAGACCTATAATTTATCGTTTACTGTTATTATTATTTTCCAAATTTTTATTTGGAATTTTCATTTATTTATTGATATTACCATCATATAGTAGAGGTATGCCATTTCTGAAGAAAACCAACGCTGGTTCTTGATTAGGAGTGTATAATTTACGTAAATGACTGTTCGATACTTTAATTACCCACGTTGACAGAGCATCAACTAAATCATCTCTTGATATAATTAATTCTTTCTCATATTCCAAACATTTGGGGCAATCGTCTTTAGCTGCGAGTGAAATGTCATGTTAGATAAAGTGAGGTTATACCCACAAAAATTGAGTGTATAAATATTCGTGCGCGCATTTACCATATGTTTTATTTTCAAATAAAAAATAACAATAATATAATAATACTCACTGAATAATGCAACAACATATTGTTCTGTTTGAATATAATTCATAAGATCATCATCGCTGACAAGTGTAAGAGAAGCACTGGATGAATTGCTGTCGACAATAACAAATAAAAGGACTATACAAATAATAGCTATCCCTTTCATTTCGGAACGTTTTGAATTTTCACGATATATCCAAAAGAGTCTTCGATCGTTATGTTAGTTTCGCTTATTATATTCTTTAACGTGGCACAGCATCTATGTGTATATGTATTTCAGTGTGTCTGTATATATACGTGCATATGTTTTATGTGACCTGCGTGTCAGAATTAGCCGATGAATACCACCATCAATGATGCAATCAGTGGTGCACGCATGCGCATCAGTGTCATTTCGCGTAAGATTTTACAAAATAAATATTAATGAAACAATGAAATCCTCGCTTTTAAATAAACAAATATACACGTATATAAAAAATAAATAAAACTTTAAAGATCGAAATGGATTGCACGATACTCACATTATTCATCTTATTGAAAAAAAAAAAAACCCTGATGCAAATCGAACAGAATACTGTGTTTATAATTGAAAATTAGTGTAAAGGGTGGCTCTACTACCAAATTAATGTGAAATACCACCCCACAAAAATATATATATACTAACCATCATTAATTATTTATCGTACGCAGTTTATATACGAATTTGAATATATTTGTGAATCACGCAATGAATTATTATTCGAATTAAGACATCGGTGCTCTATACAGGAGGTATAAAAAAATATAGATATATATTATTTTTAATTGAAATAATTTTTTTTTCATTTCAATATTTTACTTTTATATTTCTGTTTATTCTTAAAAATACCACGTTAATTATAAAGGTCTTGGTTCAAGTCGGATCCATGCGCGCTCTATCGATATTTCGATTTAATCTATGATCTTGACGTGGTCGCTATGTAAAGAAACGAAGGTCACGAACATGTATATATATATATATATATATATATATATATATATAATAATAATAATATTCTAATATATACAGGTAGAGAATATGGAACGACTGAATATCACAGTATAAGCCGGTACATCCCATCAATATGTAGAATAGAAGAACCGACATCGCACAAAAATACATAGGTACATTTATTGCACCCATATATATATATATATATATCGTATGGTTGCGATCGTGCAAGGCTTCGTTCTGTTGAGTTTTGAAGGAGAGGACCCGAGGGGGATTGGTAGACAGTCGCGTGTTCTCCCGTTCTCAGGTGAGCAGTAGCATATTCGTTGGAATTCATCCACTGGAATGTGTATACCCATTTCTATTCGGCGGCGCGCCAGTAAAACTTTTTCCATTTCACGTTTGATTTTTCTATTCAACGACCATTCAACTATTTTGCAAAACACTTTTTCAAGTCTTTATCATATTGAAAGTTGAATTTAGAATTCATATCCTTACAAAATAAATAGAGAACGAAAATAAGAGTGAAGAGAAAAAAAAACGAAAAAATGTATAGAGTAAAATATATCGCGATAAACTCAATAACAAAGTTCCACTGTATTTTCTTTCTTCACGATAAAATATATAAGTGAATGTTGTAAAAGTCTCTGCCTTGTATACAAAATCATCTATATCAAGGATAAGTGTATTGATAAATTACTGTGTTTATCACAAATATATATATATATATATATAGAGAGAGACAAACAGTTGTCGCGACACTGCAACAATAAATACAACTTTCTATGTTCGACAATTTTATTAGCACTAGAAAAGGTGATAAAGTGACATTGCGCAACATGGATAGAACAACATATAATCCGGAAGTGGAGGAGAATATACAGAAAGAAGAGGATCGTCGGACGGTTCAAGAGGGCACGGCCATATGGAGAAAACGACAGGAGGAGTTGCTGCGTCACAAACGCCGCGAACAAAAAGAAGTATGTGTGTCTAGTAAATATGGATCCGCCCTCTAAAACAATTTATGTTCGTGTCTTGTAAATTTGTTATGTTATTTTAACCAACATCAGTGCACTCAACATCTCACCTATAAACTAAATTCAATATGAAAAATTTCCATTTTCTTTTATATTTCACTTTTATTTCCTATTAAAACAGAAAAGATAAAGTAAAAAATGACAAATTATAATGTACTAGAAGCAAATGCATAGAAATGATAATAATATCAATAATACAAAGTTTGGTTTGAGACTTTTGTTATATTGTAGTGAAGATTTGCATAATTTTCGTTGTGTAATTAAACTAATTCAAGAAATCATGAGAATCTGCCTCTCATCATCCCACTCTCCTTGCGCTCACCCTCACAATTATTTGCATAACTTCCGGGAGCCGCAAGACTGTTGGATTTTGATAAACGCTCAAGGAAACACCTTGCGATAATACCGATAAAATATATTACCATATATATATATATATATATATATATATAGATAGCCATATGTATCCCATCGATATTCCAATGACAATATTATATATAATAGCTATAAGGATATAATGTACACAGTTGCGGCACATGCTGTCCAATTATTCACCTTGGGGTAAGCCAGGTGGTGGTGCACCATGCAATGGATCATTAAAAAGAAAAAATGTAATCTTGGAGCCATTGGAACGACACACCAATAATCGCTACCATACTGAGGTAAACCAATATTTACAATTTCACATATAATAATAACCTAATAAATAAAGATAAATAAATGAATAAATTAAATAAATGTAATAAAGTGATATTTTGTAAATAAAATAAAATTTATATCTATCCATTTATTTTGCGAGTGTGTTATCGCAATTGTATATTGGTTCATACTAAGGTCTCTATATGTATACAGCCATTTCGTGTCTATATGTATACATATGTATTTATATGTTTGTATGTGTTTCTGTATGGCCTCATCAATTCGAAGGTTGCTGCATGCCAACGTTCGCCACATGTGTACACGCATATATGACGCATCATCGATGATTGAATATATGCACTGATGGCGCTTTACCTCATTCGATATATTTGAAAGAGAGGGTTGCGATGTTATTGTCCATTTCACCGCACATACCTATATACATCTATATATATAATTTTGAATAGCTAAATAATATATATATATATGTATATTTATCTTCAGTGGTTTGTCACCACGGGTATGGTCGATTTATCCATTTTCAAATGTGAGGGAGAGTGGCTGCTTCATGCATTCATGTTGCTTATAGGAAGTGTATAAAAGTTCGGATGTATTGATGATTTTATTATCTATTAGCTCGCTTATGACACGAAACATTTATACATATTGCGAAATAGTGAGCTTGAATTATTATATTTTTTTCATCGTATGATCAACACTCACACAACAACAATGCACACATCTATATGATTATATGGCAATTTGACAACAGCCACGCAAAATAGTTTGCCAATAAGCATATTCCGCGATTGCATTATACTTACTTCTGTTTAATTGAATAAAATATATAGCTCTATGAAATCTTTTTATTGATATAAAATCGAACAATTGCGATTTTTTATTTTTAATTATATTATATTGGAACATATATATATATATATATACTGAGTATCTTAATCGATAGTCCAGAGCATACCCA
>CAJUYH010000091.1:6847-95764 GCA_910591685.1 Galerucella tenella | reverse complement strand
TTTAGTATATTTCCGACCCCCTAGGTGGCGGTACCCTCGCTCGTTCGGAGATTCCCTACCCTGGTTTTAAAGTCAACTTAAGAATTGCGCTTTGGTAGTTGAATCCTAAACAGTAGACCTTCCGTTGGGAAAACGTTCAACATAACTCAAGTTGTCACTAAAACGTTTACTAGTAGTAGTCAGTTGGGTGAACGTTGTAGAACAACGTCGTCTGATGGTTGAGAGTGCGTCATTGCATAAGTAACTAATTTCAACACGAAGTAGAACGTCCATACTGGTGTATTATGTGAGTCAAAATGCTACTCGGTTATGGTCATAGTATATTTGAATAATATTATAATTATAAATATAAAATAAACAATAAAAGTTTATTATTATTAATTTGTTACTACTTCTTTCTGAAATACTTGTACCTACACTGAAATATAAATAATTGACAGCTTCAGCTCTCTTAAGAGTTTCACAACTACAAGATTGTACTCCTTTGAATTATTTTCAATCTTTTTGGAATATCCCTATTTCACTGGTAACCAGTATCTATGAAAAGAAAATTTGTTGGCTAAATATGTGAAAAATTTTATTACAAAAGACAGGTGAATGATTATTATTGATGAAAATATCACAAACTGAGTTAAAGGTCACTGCGTAGGATATATTTAGACAAAGTCTATTTGCAATGAATATGATAGAAAAATATATTTTCCTTATATTGATAGCACGATTTCAGATAAAAGACCCTAAAACCGCAATAAACCATAGGCGGACATTGAAATATAGACAGGATACAATAAATCAATCGTATCTCAATTATCCAAAATCGAATAAATTTGGACAATAACTAGGATATTTAAACGTGGGAACCTAAAACATAAAAATTACGCGAACTACCAATACTTATTCTAGAAAATAGTACTCTCATTGCATCTTGTCGTTTTCAATTGATGGTTTATTTTGAAAGTGTATGAATATAATAGATACTTATCCGACTTGTTTATGTATTGGCCGTTTTTGGGGAAAGTTTATGGAGTTATCACTCCAATTATATTGCAATTTAAAATGACGTCAACAAGTTTTGTCTTAACCCCAGCTAAGATTCGTCAGATTCTGATGAAATGGAACTTTGATTAGGTACATCATCTGCAATTTTTTAACAAATCAGCCCTTTTTAGGTCTACAAATCACTCTTATATGTAGAACTAATCAGTGACAGTCAAGCCGCCCTTAAAGCACTTGAGAGCTATAGGGTGACATCTCGGCTAGTATGGGAATGCAGCGAAGAACTTAGAAGACTGGCGACTCGGAAGAGTGTAACACTGGAGTGGGTCCCAGGTCATAAAGGAATCGCAGGCAATGAAAAAGCTGACGAACTCGCAGGAGTAGGATGAACGGACCCGAACCTGCTGTGGGCATCCCCAGATGCTTAATGAGGTCATGGTTAAAAGGGTGGTTGAAAGAACAACACAATAAACACTGGAAGAATACGACCAGGCAAATACATGGGAAGAAATTCATAAAAGAACCATCAGAAAAAGTAGCGAATGAACTGCTCTCAATGAGCAGGAACAAACTACGCACCATAACGGGGCTACTTACGGGACACTTTCCCACAAAGGAGCACCTAAACAAAATAGGGCTGTACAACGGAGACCTTACATGCAGAAGATGCAAAAAGGATGCCGAAACAGCTCTGCATATACTATGCAACTGTGAGTCGCTGGACCACAGAAGGCAGAAACTGAGTGGTAGACCCCAAATGACTCCAGAAGACTTCTACAACCAACCAGCAAAGAACCTGTATGAGCTAATACAGGGAACGGAATGGCTGAATAGGTTGTAGTCAGAACACTAGGAGTATCTACAATAAGCCCAGGAGGCTGAGGTGGTACCGGCGAAGGGACGGTTCCTTAGAAAAAAAATCTGGGATCCCATTTTCACATACATTACACTGCACTGCCACGGCAAATTTATCACATCTAAATATTTTTGAATGGTAATGGTATCAAGGTTCTATTGTCCTCGCTACCTGCGGTTTACTATACAGGAAGAATCTAGCGAAAGCTGCTAATTGATAACTTATTCACATGAAGAAACTATTATAATTCTGCTTAATTCCTTGAATCTCCTTCAAGTATTTCAGACATATTTTTGAGTTTATAATGAGCTCGTCAGCTATCAATATGATAAAAATACACTGAAGGTATAAGCGAAAGAGGAATGTTATGAATATATAACATTACTATTTTTAAGACTTGAGAGCTAAAAGATTATATACATCTACATAGGTATCTATTTTATAAAGTTTTGTTTTTGATTAGTCAACTGTGGCGAACAATTAGCAACTATATTTTCTTGCCATTTAGACGCATTTTGTATAAGTCACAGTTTCATGTTTTGAAAATTGAGGGTGGTGTGACAGACTTAAAAACTAGTCATCTAACCAAAATGTGCCTATAAACACCTTTTTTCAGGTGACCCAGACCACATCCAAAAATTAAAAATTAATCGAGATTTTGCATAAAAGAAGTGCGAGGTCCTTTCTGATAAAATGTTTTGTTTTTCAACCACTCCACCCCTATAATCTCATAGGAATAATAATTTCATATTAGTGGTTTCTGTATTAGTGGCTTAGTTACACAACATACCTCTACGAATAAATATATTTTAGTGTATATGTTACGGTTAAAGTATTTACTTGGCTAGTATATAAACTAGTTGGATAGTATACAAACTATCCAACTGCCTGGTTATTTTGATGAAAAATCATATTTTCACTAGAATAGCTACGAGTAATGGCTGGTTTGTATACTATCCAGCTAGTTTATAAACTATACAAAATGTATCGCTAAAACCCAAACCACAAGGAAATTACAGAAATTAGCAAGCATGTTTGCTAGTTTGTGAACTATCCACATTAATTGGATAAAGTGTGAACCTGATATTGGTAGTAATACATAATAATCAAAGAGTTGGTTAGTATGTGAATCAACCAACGCAAAACCCCAGTTTCGGTCGAAGTTAACAATAAAACCTCAGTTTTATTTAATGGTATGGTATTGCTCTCTACTGAAACAACAGAAAATGCTCTCAATGTATCATCACCACAAAAATGCCTATTATGTTCCGAAGAAAACGTATGTGTTAGAATAAAAACAATATTATGTATCACTACCAATATCAGGTTCCCACTTCATCCAACTAATGTGGATAGTTTACAAACTAGCCAAAAATGCTAGCTAATTTGTGTAATTTCCTTGTGGTTTGAGTTTTAGCGATACATTTTGTATAGTTTATGAACTAGCTGGATAGTATACAAACCAGCCATTACTCGTAGCTATTTTAGTGGAAATATGATTTTTCATCAAAATAACCAGACAGTTGGATAGTTTGTATACTATCCAACTAGTTTATATACTAGCTAAGTAAATACTTTGACCGTAACATATACACAATAATCTAAGTGACGAATTTATTCCGTGTGGTTGTTCCATACCGTATATTTATAATCGTATTTTGCAAACCTACTTTTGTAAACTTTTCGTGAAAATTTTATAATACCAAAGCAATTCATAAACAGAGGAGCACTTATAAGACTCAAAAATTAAGAGCTTCTCAAGTTGAAGTTGGAGCTGAGAAGCGGTTTTCGAACATATTTTCTTACTTAAGAAAACTTCAACTTCTCGAACAATTAATTTCCCCCAAGTTTATGTACTTCAACCATTCTACTCGATATGTTTTGGTACGTCTTGGCTCTTTGCCCGCAAAAGATAAGACCATTTTATTTTTTTTATCATGAATACAATGCAATGTTTTCGAGATAAATAAGAAAAACCGTTGAGGAAAGAAACTCAGGAAATTGAGGAGGTAATGGTAGACAACAAGTAACGAGTACATTTATATCACAAGTATTTTGTTTTGTCAATGTTCATGAGAATATTGGAAAGATACGAAGAATCAACTGTGAATCATTGGCATTAATTATTTCTTAAAATTGCATACGACGGTCAAAACTATCATCATTGAGTTCCTGAACTAAATGTATTTGATGCGGATGGAATTTGTTCTTCTTTAAAATGGTTAGTTCGATTGATCTCAGACAAAGATGTTAATTGCCTTGTGCTTAACGTAGAATTTAGATAAAGATGTCCCAAACCTGCTAGACTCCGTTTCACATGAGAAGAAGCCACGTGAAGTTTGCTAACTGTCTTGCGCAGGAACCAAAATCGATCTTGTTTATCTAAATCGCCTCGTAACGACCGTTTCATGCCAATGGCGTTACAAATGAACATCGTCAATCGTTAATTGGAAGTATATTTCAACGATACCAAGTATTTTCATATGCCAGTGTCTATTCTATTGTATGTGAATCTCGAGAAGCTTCAAATAATTCCCAAATATGTTTTATTTAAACTATACATCCAGATATCCAGATATTCTCCAGATTTCCAGATATTTTCCATTAAATAACTGAGCCGTTGGATTTGCACACTTATTGTTCATAAAATGAAGTGAAATGATATCAATCATTTCCGCTATGGGATGAACCAGGTATATCATTTTCAAAAAGACAATTGAACAAAACTTCATTTCGATATACAAATCCACTACTTCCATGTTCTTTGTGTGTCCGTATCGTATCCATTTATCTTCTAAAAATGTGATAAACGAAATTACAAAAACAATGCAAAGCAAAAAAATCTATATGTAAACCATTGTACCGGACCTCGCAATCAACGACCATGACATTCTCACCATTTTGACAACAATGAGGGAAATTCCAATTTCGAAAACTCTTTTAAAAACTAAACAAGCACATAGTTTCAATTTCAAAATGTCACTTATTCACAAGTATTAGGCCGTATTTCAAAATTCAAAGATTGTTGTGAAGAGAATTGGAAGGGCTTTGAGATGATACCTTTTTTTTAAGGAGCCGGCACCACCTCAGCCTCCTGGGCTTATTGTGGATCCTCCTAGTGTTCTGACTACAGCCTATTCAGCCAATCCGTGCCTGTATTAGCTCATACAGATTCTTTGCTGGTTGGTTGCAGAAGTCTTATGGAGTCATTTTCAGGGGTCTTCCTTAAAGTTTCCGTCTCCTGTGGTTCAGCGTCTCACAGTTGCATAGTATAGGTACGCAGAGCTGTTTCGGTGTCCTTTTTGCATCTTCTGCATGTAAGGTCTCCGTTATACAGCCCTATTTTGTTAAGGTGCTCCTTTGTGGCAAAGACCCATTATGGAGCATAGTTTGTTCCTGATCATTGAGAGCAGTTCTTTCGCCACTTCTTCTGATGGTTTTCTTATGAATTTCCTCCATGTGTTTGCCTAGGCGTATTTCTCCAGTGTATATTGTGTTGTTTTTTTACACACCCTTATATATAATTATACTGTAATCAACAGACGCACCATCTAACTGCAGCCACATTTTTTGTCCTGTAGCTAGTGGAACGTCATCTAAAAGTTCGGGTAGTTTGTTACGTAAAAATTTACGAACTTCTCTTCCAGTTAGCTTTAAGTTTTTTTACTAATCTCATTGCAATGTTAATGTTTGAGTGACCTTAATAAAATTCTGATTTAAGAGACCTTTAATTTATCGATAATAAATCAAACAACAAAGTACTTACTGTCAAAATAACAAATTTTAAATTTTTAAAATATTTCCATCGGAGTGTCATGTCATGGGTATTAACTGGATATAAGCAAATCATTGAGTATTAAAAAACAAATTTAAAATTTCTCGAGAACTATACAGAGTTAGATATAGGCAACCCTAATACCAACTGAAAGGTAATAAATTCCCACGTTTAACAGACCCAACAGATACTGGGTGTTCCATTTAAATTAGGTCAGAAATTCATGTATTAAATGGTTACTGTTATACTGTCATATTAAAAACACCCTGTATATGATAGCATACCAGTAAATATTGGAAAAGGAATGTTGAAAGCTTCTAGTGAGATGATGTAAAGCAAATGTGGTTATTCGTTTTTATTTTGAAGTTATTGTATTTTTTCGGAGGGTCTACAAATTATGTAAAATCGATTTATCCTGGAAACTGAACTAGATAGGTATAGGGAAATGTTAATGAACTTACATTATTTTTAATAGTACAATTCAAAAATGTGATAAAATACAGGGTGTTCCATTCAAAAAAACCTAACTTTGATACGGCACGCTTTTTTTGGAGCACCCTGTATATTCCAAAATATTTTTAAGTAATTCACTTAATTCTACGTCTCATTTGTTCTAATTTTATTTGCCGTTAAGACGCCAGAGAATAGTTCGTTCATAGTGCCCCACCCTGTATATGGCATCACAGTAAGAAAAAGAATGTTGCGATTTTTTTCTTAAAAACTTATTTTTCCTTTTTTTCGACCTTCGTATCGTTTCTCAGAAAATTTTGAATATGGAATACGAGGAACTATCATATTATCAACCATTGTATGGAATTTCAACGCGAGACATCAACATTTGGCATCACAGTAAGAAAAGAATGTTGTCATTTTGGACCCTCGTATCGTTTGTCAGGAAATTTTGAATATGGAATATGAGGAACCATCATATTATCAACCACTTTATGGAATTTCAACGCGAGACATCAATATTTGGCATCACAGTGAGAAAAAGAATGTTGTGATTTTCTTTTGAAAATTCCTATATTTCAATATTTTTGACCCTCGTATAGTTTGTCAGCGGATTTTGAATATGGAATACGGAAGACTATTAGATTTTTTTTTTCTCCAAGTTTTTGGCACTGGCAGAGCCAACAGGCCAGTTATAGACTATTAGATTATCAACCTGTCTTATTTTCAATTTTTCCGACCCTCGTATCGTTTGTCAGCGAATTTTTTAACATGGGATACGAAAGACTATTATTTTATCAACCTTTCTTTGAAATTTAAACGCGGGACATCGATATATGGCATTATAGTAATAAAAAGAATGTTATATTTTTTGAAAATTCTTATTTTTCAATTTTTTCGACCCTTGTATCGTTTGTCAGCTAATTTTGAATATGTTTCAATAAGAAGAAAAAAACTAGAGCTTAAAATATTACGAGCGATTTTTTCCCTCCCCAAACTGTTAGATGCAACTTACAGTACTTGAAGACATTTTTCAGCACAATTGTTGATAGTTTCAATTAGTGTAAGTGCATCAATTTGATCGCGCTTTCCAAAAGAATAGTGCTAGTTTAAATTAGCTCTCATTCTTTATACCAAGATCCAGGCTGGTATCTGGAATAAAAAATCTTTGCATGCAAGACTATCACATAAATTATCATTTTATGTTCTTGCCATCTTAACGGTTTGCGGAAAAGAAAACGATGGAGCCATTGAATTATGTCATTATTAATGGCCTATTTAATAAATTTTTGGTTTTTCACATTTATCCAGCTTATAGTATATTAATATACCTTATTCAATTATTCAACATTGATGAAAGTTTTAGAATCAAATATTGCTTAACAATTATTCGGTATTAACCGTGAATATACTTCTTCAAATATAAATAATGAAGCCAAATAGACACTGCTAATGTTAAGTGAGGTTATTCATAGTTAAATAGGGTGAAATCTGTCTGATTCACATTTTGATTCTTGGAGGAAATAAACTTGAATGAAGGGGAGACGAGTAGGTATCATCAATCAAAGCAAAACCACTTTGAAGGGAAAAAAAGTGAGAGAATAAATCCAAAATAAGCAAAATAAAATCATAAAATAGTTGATATCAATTTTCGGACGAAAAGATTTACTTTCGTTGGGAATAGATTTGTAAGAACTATGAAATACATATTTATTCATGTATATTTTTGTTCCTTTTCAAAAAATGTACAGGGCGTCCCAAATTGGTGTGTTTTGCAGGGTATCTCGTAAACTAGAATAGATAGAAGAAAAGCAGTTAGGATGTTATGACTTATTTTTTAGTTAAAGTAACAATAGCCTTATTAAATCTTCAGTAACTCCCTGCATAGATACAGGGCGATTATTGAAAACTGTCGAAAACTTCAAGGTACCTTCTTAATTAAGAAAAATATAAAAAAAAACGTTATGAGAACTTTTGATAGATATAATGTGCCGCACAGAATTTTTTTGTTAGGGGGCTCAGTAAGGAAATATAATGCAAAGTTACGGTTAATTTGAATAACAATTTGAATAAACACCCTGTATATTTTGACGTTTTTCGTTTCCTTTTTTAATTGTCATTCACCTGAAGCTAAAGTACTAATAAACCATTTATGGATGTTATCAGGTGAAATACCCTTGAAAAATTGAGCACTCAGTAACAAAATTTAACATTTTATTATAAGGATACTGATGTGTGACAATTTTATTCATCAACATTATAATTAAGACTTTTGTAGGAAGAAGTGTTGGCTGATAGGGACACATTTTGGTTTCAACAAGATGGAGCACCTGCCCATAATGCCCTATTCATTGGAGATTATTCAAACGGAATAATTCCCAATCGGTGGATTGGTACTTATGGACCGGTTAGGTGGCCCCTTCGTTCTTCGGAAGTAAATCCTCCTGATTTTTTTTGTTTTTTGGGGGATTTAAAAAAAAATTTATTTACAAGACTAACTTGGAGTGTAGGGAAGATTTATAACAAAATATTCATGCCGCATTTAGAAAAATAAAGCCAGAGCACATTCTCAATGGTGTAAGATCAGTAAGAAAAAGGTATCAATTATTATTACAACCAAACAGAGGACATTTTGAACATTCTATGTAATTTTTGCATTCTAATAAAATTAGTTATAGGTAGATTAGTTGTTGCAATGTTTTTTGTTGTTTCCTAGTAGTCCAGTAACTGAAGGGGCAAACCTATCAATATATTTGTCCAATATTTTTTTTGGCTTGATTTGTAGGTTTTGACAGGTACTTCGAAGGGAGAAAAAGTTCTCCAAGATTGCGCCTTGGCTAAGGGTCCAAAATGGCCCCTAAGCCCCCCAAAAAACGGTTTCCCGCCATTATACCCCGAAATATGCAATTTGGAAAATTTTTGTTAGAGTAAAAAGTGAAGGTCGTTGAATTATCTAAAAAAATCCCCTTTATCATTTTTTTCCAAAATGCAATAGTTTTCGAGATAATCGCATCCAAACGTCCCCTCGCTTACGCGGCTGCACTACCTCTAGAAATGCTACCGTCTATAAAATTAACTTGTAAACCGGCGGACAAATTCTCAAAACTCAAAACTTCGTCAAAAATCAATATTTTTCGATGATTTAAAGTTCATTGTAATGGGAATATCCGTAGGTATCAATATGAGTACCTTCAACCCCGTTCTCGCCCGTCGAGGATATTGCAAAAAGTGGCCAATGTTATTTTTCCCCAATATTTTGGCCTCTTCCATTAAATCATTGACATTTTATTTATTTCAAATGGTTTATTATCCCTTGTTTTTTCAAATGGGGTCTGGGGAGGTCCTGAATGTTCCTGAAATTTTTTTTCCGTATCTTTGTGGCGTTTCAATGAAAAGTTTATTTATTTGCATTTTTCAGTCGTTTTCGGAGTTCTCACAAATCTTGTAAACAAGCGAAAATAAAGAACTAATGTTCAACTATTTTGTTATTAAATGCACACCATTTGAAAGCTTACTATGTCTACTCTCTACTCCTCTCTAATCTCCAAACCAATATTTTTATTCGGAATACAATGCACCCATTTTCCAGGGACCGAGGAAATTTGAAAGATTTGTGAGAACTCCGAAAACGACTGAAAAATGCAAATAAATAAAGAAACTTTTTATTGAAACGCCACAAAGATACTAAAAAAAAATTTCTAGGAACATTCAGGACCTCCCCAGAACCCATTTGGAAAAACAAGGGATAATAAACCATTTAAATTAAATAAAATGTCAATGATTTAATGGAAGAGGCCAAAATATTCGGGAAAAATAACATTGTCCACTTTTTGCAATGTCCTCGACGGGCGAGAACGGGGTTTAAGGTACACATAATGATACCTACGGATATTCCCATTACAATGAACTTCAAATCATCGAAAAATATTAATTTTTGACCGAGTTATGGAAGAATTCGTCCGCTGGTTTACAAGTTAATTTTATAGACGGTAGCATTTATAGAGGTAGTGCAGCAGGGTAAGCGAGGGGACGTTTGGATGCGATTATCTCGAAAACTATTGCATTCTGGAAAAAAATGATAGGGACCATTTTTGTAGATAATTTAACGACCTTCACTTTTTACCAGAACAAAAATTCACCAAATTGCATATTTCGGGAGATAATAGCGGGAAACCGTTATTTGGGGGGCGTTAGGGGCCATTTTGGGCCCTTAGCTAAGGGGCAGTCTTGGAGAACTTTTTTTCCCTTCGAAGTACCTGTCAAGACCTACAAATCACTAAAAAAAAATTATTGGACAAATATATTGATAGGTTTGCCTATTTTCAGGTCTTCAGTTACTGGACTATAGGTTTATTGTTTTTATTTTTTTAATCTGTTTTTTTATTAATTATAATTTTGATAAATCAAATTGTCAGACATCAGTATCCTCATAATAAAATGTTAAATTTCGTTACTGGGTGCTCAATTTTTCAAGGGTGTTTCACGTGATAACATCCATAAATGGTTTATTTGCACTGTTGCTCCAACCATTCTCCAACCATTCTCTTCTTGCCTCGTCACGGGATTCGGAGCTGATCGGTTCCATTGGCAGAGGCAAACCTGAGATGCACAAGTACATAGGAAATGTGCTCGGTGAGAACATGAGGAGAGTTCTTTGTCTGATACATTGGAACTGCGTAAATAAGTCTTTGTTTAATTGCCCACAGGGTAGATGCAGGTGGCACTAGTAGCGTTGTAATTCCATTACCTGTTCTGACCATTCTCATTTCCTGTTGAATAATGCAAGTCATAATAGATACACACTGTATGTATATTATTACGAAACAATTTTCAAATATCTCTTTTCCCCTTTTTTTTGTTATCTTCCAATGCGAATTTTAACAAAACATTTTCCTCTCAACAATATTTAATAACATAGTCCCTCGGTAGAAATATTTAACCAAAAAGCAGTTTCATCTCTTGAGATCAAATTCAAAACATGAAAATCATTTTCCAAGCACATAGCAGGTCATAAAAGCGCTTCGGTTTGATACGACGTTATTCATATCGAGGTATTTCCCCACAGATTTTATATACAGTATTACACACTAGGGAAACACTATCAGGGTTTATTATACTGAAATAAAACGACACTGCTTTCAAACGAGAAGAAAAATCAGTTATTTGTTGTGCACGATAGGCCAAAAAAATACAGTTGAAGCAGAGTGAATTTACGTACCATCCCGTAGATATTCATATCCACAGGTGGAAAATAATTCCCGATCCCAAATTTAAAAATACAAATGACTTCTATACAACCAGAACATTACTTTTATATTGTAGTATATGAGAATTTTATGTGTACAAAATGGGCGTCAAAGTGTTATTAATGGAAGTAATAAAACCTGAGTGACTACAATTCTGGGTTATGTGTATACTGTGTTGCTATTTTCATGCGTCCATATAGAATATTGTATTAAAGAAAACATAGAAACGACCAATAATAGTCATTTTTCCACTTTTAGCTGTTAATTTGTCAATTATGGCGTCTTCTAGCCAACTGGACGAATAATGATGGACAATTTCAAATGTTTTGAGAATCTAGGGATAGCAGTTTAACAAAAACCTGTGCATATTTTTGCATAATTTTGTATATCATCTATAACTATCCATTCTTGATTATTCCAAACACACCACGGTCTTATCAACACGTAAAATCAATCGGACTTCGTAAATAATCAATTTGACAATAGGAATTTACAATTATTGTTACAGCCATTTTCGCACCGTCGCCACAGCCGCCAGACCAACACAGATCACAGTGTTCAAGGACGAAAAGTACTTAAAATGTCATTTATCTACGACCACCTTAAAAATTTAAGAACCAAAAAAATGTGTGGAATCATACATTATACATACGTTAAAAAGCGTGCGTAAATGAACAATGCTTTTTATATGGAACTTTCGCTATAACACTCAAAAGTATGAATGACCAATGCTTTTTAAATGGGGTTTTCAGTAGTTATACCCCTAGGGTCTTCATAATACCGGGATAATTTTGTTATAGAGAATCTCTGAGCAACGCTTGAAGGATTCTCTAGGACAACATTTTGAGTATTTATCAAGACCCGAGGAATATTCGATAAGATAATTTTTTACTTTGTAGATATCAAAAAATTGATTGCTAATCTGACGCTTAATACTTTTCAATACAAACTTTATTAGTTTTAATCAAATATTATTCATTTTTATTTAAAACTACAGTTGTGAAAAGTACAATTGGTAAATTAATTGAATCGTTGATTGCAATACCAAATCTTCGCGAAATTTTTAATCCAGTTGTCAGTTTGACGTTTAATTAATTTTTGATAAAAAATAAACACCAAACTGAAAACACCACATGTAGGGTATTATCGCTGTAATACAGCGGTGATTGGATGAAATTTGACACATGACTTGAAATTAAGTAATTTGATTGGTTACTATATTCAGTAAAAAATTATCAGTAGTAATAGCCCAAGGACATTGATAATTGTTCGAAAAAATCTTATGACAGATTTCGAAAGCTTGTTGCTTGGAAACAGACCGACGCCGTAGGCGGAGGCCTACAAGCAACAAGCTTGAAAAAGTTGTCACAAAATTTTTGAGTATTTATCAATGTCCTAGGGTTATTCGGACATTTTAACATTCTTTTTTAGCTGCGTAATTAGTATCTAGTTGCCTTGAATTCAGTCGTTTGTTGTATAAACTTTTGTGCTGTCAGTAAATTGGACAGAATTGTCAGACATGGTGGAAAATATTTTTTGTTATATTTAAAATTTTAACTACACTTATTTTAAATGGAAGAACCTCGAGAAGAATGCATTTCTTCGGATTGCACACCACCTGAAATTAGAATTCTTTATGTATATATTTGTTTATAGAAAATTTATTTTTATGTTTCTTAACCCCTTCAGAGCACATTTTTTTTATTTTTGCTTCATGTGCTCGTAGATATACTTTTGTATGACACCTGTGCGTGAAGTACTTTTGCGAAAAAGGCACTCGCTACGTTCGTGCCCTGCATGAAAAGTTCAACTTCACGCACTTGTATTATAAATAAGTATTTTGTAAAGATCGATGAAATAGTATATTTATTACCAAGTGTCAAAAATAGTTCTTTAGTCACGATTTTTCTGAGTGAATAAATTCGTTGACACAATATGGACACGTGAAATAAACTATTTAAAAAATAATTCCAAGCAACTAAAAAACTTTATTCTTATTTGGGTTAGTAAAGACCATGATAAAGCGGCCTACAAGCGATCGAATGACACATTGTAACTGAATAGCCTCCATGGTATGACATATTATGACGACTAATTCAAGAGATTCGTTTTTTCCAAAGTTTCGTTTCTTGTTTCTTGTTTCTTGTTTTTGCACTTACTCTCACTATACATGCCCAGCTAGCCAGTAGTGAGCTACTATGTTGAATTTCTTTCTTCAATACGATACTTACCGGTACGCGTATTGGCATTGTTTACTATGCTGTAACGCATAAATGCTGTTGCAACGCGGTAAAGAATGACTGGACCAATGGCCTCTCTCTACCCAGACATATCTTACCACGACTCAGCACAGGCAGGTGTTCAGACGTAGTAACTATTGTATTATTGATACGCTGCCATTCTTGAGACATTGTTTACCGCGTTCCAGCTCAACATAGATGAAAATTGTTTAAATATTAGTTTTAGTGAAAAATGTCATTCTTGATAAAGTTTTGCTTGTTCTGAAACCCCATCTTGGAATAAAATTCAAGATTTTCAAAACCAGTTCCATTTTATGGCCAGTTTTATAATATGAATTTTTGCACTAAGTTCGGAAATAATGTATTAATCTAGTGAGCGACGTTTACGATGTACCAAGTAACTGTCAACTATTTGTAATTATTTCTCTTATTGTTTTTTAAGTTTGATTTCGAACAAGAAATGTTGATTGCACTGCTTTAGTGATGAATGCATTGTAATGCACACTAGGTTATTCAAGAAGGGGAAGGGAATATAATCATTGGATTAGCCGTTACCCTTCTTAAATCACTTGATATGCGTGTTACAAAGTATTGGATATTTTTCAAAAATGGGAAGGGTGAATGCATCCAATAGTTTGTAACGCGCATATCAAGTTAATCAAGAGGGGGAAGGGTAATTCCAATGATTATATTCCCTTCCCCTCCTTGAATAACCTAGTGTGCATCATCACCAAAGCAACATTTCTTGTGGATTTTGCATTTAATGTAGTTTTTTGTATTTTAGTGTGGTTTTATAAATTATTTTTGGCGATAGTATATTATTGTTATTTTTATGAACGCGAACTGCAAAATCGCGAAAGAAAGCAAATTTCAACGTGGTTTAGACTGCAACGCGATAAACAATGTCTCGAGAATGGCAGCGTATCAATAATACAATAGTTACTACGTCTGAACACCTGCCTATGCTGAGTCGTGGTAAGATATGTCTGGGTAGAGAGAGCATTGGTTCAGTCATTCTTTACAGCATGTATGCGTTACAGCATAGTAAACAATGCCAATACGCTACCGGTACGTATCGAGCACAAATTTTATTTAATCACTAAAATGTCCTCAAAAAGCATTTCTTACTCATCAGTTCGGAAAAATTGAAACATTATTTACATTTAAAAATTGTTTACATTTTAACTTTGATATAGAAAAATCCTTTCGCCGATATTCCGTTCTCTAACTTTTGTCCGAAATCCATAAACACATAAACTTCCAAGCTCCGAAAAATAAAGTGCTTCATTCGATTTTTATCTCTTATCGTATGGATCTAGCTTGAGAATAGAAAGAAAACATTCGAAAACACGTGCTACATTTAAAGAAAATACAAAAGTTTCAATTTTGCTTTTTATTTGATCAGTTCTGAATTTTTCTCAAACATTTAATGCTAATCTTAAAGCGAAAAGAGATAATGGTGACATAAATGGCCTGCATTAAAAAGCTGTTAAGAATCTCATATAACGCCTGCCATTTAAATGGTCTTCAACATTCAACAAAAGGGCCTCTGTTGTTTCACCATATTAAATCCCACACCATACGTCAACTGACCATCAACCCAACTTAGAATCTTGTTGCATCCAGTGTGAATTATGGATATAGTCAAAAGCGCTCTTATCGTGCGGGTTCAAATGTCACGAACCATATGTAGCAAATCAGAAGACACAGAGGTAACCAAAATGTGAGACTACAAATATACCCGGAGAAAATAATGATGGTTGATGTTTCCTGCACACTGGTTGACGAATTTCCACTTTTTCATTCGTTCTCGAAATAATTAGGGACCATTTCTTTTGTTTGAGGATGCAAAAAACTGGAAAACTGCTTCTTATTATTCACATCATCTCTTTGAATTGTCAAAGTCACAGAACTGACATTCAAATGGAAACTTCGCAGGTGAAACACCTTTTAGAGTCGCTGAAAACTAAATACATATCCTTTTTTCTCCCGTCGAAATTGCATAAGTCTGTCTTATTAAACTTACGGATTTTATTTGGAAGTTATCATGAGACGCAATAAAAGAAAACAAAAACGGTGAGTATGTCTTTGTTAAATCGTATGATCCGCATGATAAGACTGCATTCGACTATATACCAATAGTGTGCATTATCTGTTTTCACAGATCCATGTAGCTTCATCGGAACAAATTATATTTGATAAAAAATTTGGATTTTCGACTATATACCAATAGTGTGCATTATCTGTTTTTACAGATCCATGTAGCTTCATCGGAACACATTATATTTGATGAAAAATTTGGATTTCCATTCAGACTATCCTTAAGACAATTAAAATGATCCAGTCTGTAGCTTTCAATTATTGGTGAAAAGATAAACGATACGAATGGAAACGATTTATTTTAGGAATAGAATTAACACAATATAATACCATTGTCTAATATAAATTATATTAGACAATGGTAAAACACTCTAATGTTTACGAATATTGGAACTGGTGATATTATTATTATAACACACTTTCAATGTCTAAGTTCACACAAAAAGTTTGCGTGGCTGGGAATCACCGGAATAATGTATACGGTTCGTTCGGTGAATCTTTTCCCATGTATGAAATTATTCTACTTTTTGTAGTACATCTCTTTCCTACTTACAGAATCCAAACCCCCGAAATGAAACCGTTTGTTCCATTACAACATAATATAACAAACAGAAATATGATGAATGTCGGCGATAAGTTTAACGCGAATTTGTACCTTGACAGACCAAAGACTTTGTTTACATTTTTATTTCACATTTTCACTCATTTTTTTGCCCCTTGCATAAAAATTTAATTAAAAACAGATGTTATAACGACTTACTTACACCCGAGTGTTCGAATTATTGTGGTAAATGAAGATTATTTATCTACTTATTATTTATTTACTTCGCAATGAGAACTAACATTAAATTGACATTTCATCATGGTTATGGATAGAATTCCATCAAACTGAATTGTATGAAACATATTTTGCTGGAACTACCGCCATATCAATGTGAATTCAACGATATTGAATTTATTTGGGCAAACTGCAAGTCATATTACAATAAATATATTGGTAAAGATAGCTCTGTTTTAAATATGTGGAAAGAGGCACTGCAACAATATCATCAACAAATTTAGGAAAAATGTGTTAGGCATACTCATGAAATTATAGAAAAATGGTACGCCCCAGAGCAAAATATAGTTGATATTAGCATTCAACCAATTACCATAGATATAAATACTGGTGATAGCTCTGATTCTATGAGGAAAATTAAATGAAATGTATTGTATATATTTATAAGTATTAAATATACATATTTAAAATATTTATTATTTGAATAGATGAGGCTTTTACTTGATGTAGATCCATAGTGAGTTATGAAATCAAACAATTTTATTCTGTTAAATCTACACTGTATTTAAACATAAAGTGACGCGTTTCGCTAACACAGTAGCTAAGTTTCTCATTATACCTCCATTCGTTTTAAAAAGCTACTGTGTTAGCGAAACGCGTCATTTTATGCTTAAATACGATGTAGATTTAACAAAATAAAATTGTTTGATTTCATAACTTATTTATTATTTATTTTCACAACCCAAAAGATTTCTATTTTTCATAGTTGAACCGTATGGGTGGGACGGCCCAATAGTAATGGTTACCAGCCATAACACTAAAAAGGCAATTCTGATTTGCAAAGTTTCTACTGAGGAAATTGTTATTAATTCTAACTCTTATGCAAGTAAATTTGCGAAATAACCCTATAAAACTCTGGAATAACAACAGTTTTTTCAAACTAAAGGTTTAGGTAGCATATCGCTAAATGGCTGTGAAATAATTACAAATATCTAGCTTCAATAATAAATAACGCAAACCGTCATTTTAGTCACATCCTAATTGAAACATCAATCTACGACCTACGTGTAATTTAATGTATTGATGTATTGCGTTTGTATATGAATGATGACGCATGGGAAAAGATTCACCGAACCAACTGTACCTACGTGATCTTTGCCATATTTAAGGAAATTCATCAATTCAAGTGCATTGAATGCACATATCAAGAATATTCGTAGTATTCTGTTATTTCTGTTACTATTCCACTGAGTTTGTTGCACGAAGGATGATATTAGATAAAAGGCACGTACAAACGTCATTTGAAGACGTTGCGACTCGCTAACAATCTAAATGAGTAAAATAAATGCCCAAAAATACGTTCCACAAATCATTCGCTAACGGTATTGATATCAAATTGCGAAAAATAAAGTTACAAATGTGGAGAATAAATATTACGTGAGAGTTAGAATGTTTTGAGTTTTAATTCATCAAATTTATTTATGTTGTGGAAATGATTGAATCACCAAATTCTATAAACTTCTTTACGTATAGCATTCGCGGTAGCTAACGAGCCCCACTCCATCGGTCCCGTTAGTAATAACGCAACTCCCTCAGCAAATAACGATATAACTTTCTACATAATGAAGTCGAGAACGAAAAAAAAAGAAAAGTAAAACTTCAACCAACAGTGTTGGTGGCGAGAAGTACAATGTCTCCATCTTGCGGCATTTCTGCCATTTATCAGCCTTAAGAGAAAAACAAAGTTTTGATGGGGTGTTTTTCCCTCGAGCTATTTACATATGAAGTAAAATACGAAGAAAATGTTTATCAGCAGGCAAGCGTAACGCCACGTTTCCCTCAGCTTTCCTTCCGACTTATAGTTTTAAGATGTTGAAAGATATTTTCCTGGAGAAAACAGTTTTTCAAGTTATTTCGCTAAAACGAATCTCGGGAGGTCGTTTCGGAGAACTTCCTATTTACTGTATAATTTTTCATGAATGAAAATAATTAATTAGATGATAGTCTTTGTCTCGTGAATACCTTACAATTTATATAGGGTCTCTCAAAATAACCGCTTATTAGACGTTTTTCGTGAAAAATAGTAACCATCAAGTGTATTAACAAGGACGATCAACAATCGAGACATCAACATTTTCCCCCACGTTTGCAAAAAGTGTGAGGCAAAAAGTGTGAGGCAAGAAGTTTTAGATGTCACACTAGCCACACAGGACCTAAAACATAATGGTATAGTAAAATATTTGAGAATATCGGGCGAACCATCTATCTCCGATCATAGTATGATAACATTCAAGCTGGAACTAGGTGAACCTGAGTTGTTCCTCAGAAGAGAACAAAAAAACAGATTGGGACAACTACAACACATATCTGAGAGGAAACCTAGCACATATCCAGAAGGAAGAAAGTGCTTATCATAATCGATGCATTTAAATCGAGCTGCCCTCTTCAAGGACAACGTAGCAGCAAAATACACCCTGGTGGAATTAACATCTGTCAAAATTGAGAAACTGGAACCCGGGAGCTTTTTAATAAAGCAAAACTCACCGGTGACTGGCAGAGATTCACCGAGGTGGTAAACCTTTTGCGGAATCAGCTCCAATGAATTTACAGAAGACAAAAATTATGCAATTTTCTAGAGGAGGTTTCCGTAAACCTAACTTTGATTTTGATTTCAACAACCAATTAATTCCTAAAACCAATAAATATTCATATTTAGGTGTAGTCTTCACTTCATCAGGTCTATTTAATGAAATGGCCCAATCAAGTGTCAACAAAGGTAAGCAGGCAATAGGTTCTCTTTTACCCATAATGGCTAAAACAAAAATTGATACTTGGCAACATAGACTCAAATTGTTGGAGTCACTTGCCCTCAGTGTCATGTTTAATTGTATTTCTGTTTGGGGAGTGAGGTATTTGGATATTTTAGAAAGAGTTCAGCTGAGTCAAGTTTGCATTTAATATTTTTAAAATGTCTCTCAACTGGATACACAAAATACTAACAATGGATAATCATCGCTATCCTAAGCTCTGTTTCAAACAACAACAGCGTTTGGTCAACTCTACAGATATGAAGTATAACTGGATAGTTCAGTTGAAAAAATTATTTGTTGATATTGACTGTGACCATATAAAGAACAATATGAATCATTCTTCTTTTATATCGCAGAGGAAAGATTTGTTGTCCAAATATTATACATATTTACATGTATTAGATGTCAGTGTTGCGTCTCGATATTCTTTAATGTATTTATATTCTTCCTTTCCTACCACCTGTGAATCAAGCACTTACCTGGCTTTAAAATTACCCATCCAGGTTACCCGCACTCTTGCTCAATTGCGTATGTCTAAACATTTCAAAATTAAATTCACATTAAATGGTATTGGATACATTATTGACCCTGAATTGGATTGTACTGTATGTAATATTCATGGAAAGGAAACCATTTTCTACTTACTGTTTGATTGTCCGATTTATACAACAATGAAACGGAATATCCCTTGCCTTGAAAATGTGAACTCACTGCTTCATGCCTTAAGTGAAATCACAATTTTTGAGGCTAGGAAAATTGCGGAATACATTTGGAATATATTGAAATTACGCCAATTTGTCTCAAATGAATGATGTTTTGTGTGTAGTTGTTAAGATTCGCTTAACCTTTTCCATTTTAAAAATACTTTTTCATATAGAATTAAATTGTACCTTGCTGTAACATTGTTTCAGAAGCAATAAAATCATTATTATTATATCTTATTATTATCTCAACGGGGATCTCAACGGGACACTGTCGCCTGAATGGGAACCTGAAAACTGTGGCATGGCAGAAGGAATATCCATCCACATATTGGCACCTAGGAGATTACGGGATAGAAGGACATTTACCTAGTAATAATAATAATTTTCCTTGATATACTATATTAAATTCTATTTCCGAATAACTATTAAGCTGAAATTTACCTCTAGTCTCGATTTTAACAATATTGTATATTTTGTCAGAACAGTTAACCCTGCTGGCATGTAACAGTAACCAATCTAACTCCAAAGTTTGGATTTGACGGTTTGTTTCAAATGAGAACGTGAAGGAACGTATGTACCTATAGCAAAAGCAGAGTTAATAATAATTTGTTAAAATCTGAAACAGATAAATGAATGTAATTCCGCATAACAATCTGTTGAATTTTATTCGTATCAGATCAGCAAATATTTTCCAAGCTGGTAAACGAGTGCGCTGCCAAGGACTTGAAGTCGATTGTTTGGCTTTGAAATGGTTCTCCTTTATAACTTTCAAGACTATTCTGCTTGCTTTTGTGAAGCGAATTTCTCAAGGCAGATTCAATATTTCCTTTCGAGTAATATTCCAACAACTTAAGAACTATAACATTAGTTTCACAACTGGGAACTAACAAAGTTTGCATAAAAACGCCCAGTAAAAGCAGTTAACCGCAGTCTTAAATTACCCAATACGGTTTAATTAAAGAATTTACATTTTAGCGGGCAAGTTTTAAATGATTACTATAATAAAAAGGGTAGTCAAAAATTATTGCATTAAGAATAAAGTTTTACGTTGAACCATTTCGGCTTAATAGTGTTAGTGTTCAGGTAAGTGAAGCTTCCTCCATTTTATAATACATGATTGTTATAAAATCCTATTAGGTAGTTTGTGGGTAAAATTAATTTGCAACGCGTCACAATTTCTCAAAGATATAAAGAAATCCGTTAGCAGAGGCAGAACCGGTTTCAGACAGATTTTTCATTATTGCAGGATCCACACGCACTAGCGACTTCTGTATTCTCGTTCTCCGATGAATAGCAGTTGGTTTACCAATAATTGTAATAATAGATCTCTTGTCAATTTATGTATGTTTTCAGCAGCTCCATGAATTGGCCCATTATTTCCTCATTTCAATTACCTGCACATAAGTATTTTGTATCATTTTTTCATTGGATCGCGACGAGAACATACCAAATTTCTTTTTTCCAATACTAGCTGTGAAGTTGACAATTATTGCTTCTTCTAGCCAACTGAGAAGTTGAATTTCTCTATTAGTGGTTAATAATTTTCTATTCAGGTTAATAATGGACAAATTCAAATATTTTGAGATTTCAGGGAAAGTGGTTCAACAAAAACTTGTGCAACATAATTTTGTATACCCAGGGGACTATTTGAATGAAAATGCCATTAGTTTAAAATTTACTCTCAACCAAAAATGTTTGATGATATAACGAGTACTTTTATAATATATCAAAAACTGACAGTGTACTTGTCAGTCAGACGACGGAGTAAACGCTTCTCGAGCTGAGTTTGTGAATTATTTTTAATTTTTTTCTTAAATTCAGCAAGTAGTGGAAAAAATGAATATACACCATGGTGCTGAAGACATTTATAAACCTCGCACCTTATTCCGCTCGGAGCAAAGCCGCTCGCCAAATAATCTTGGTGCTGGGTCAATGATGTCTTAACCACATTGGTGTATGATAATATACTATTTCATTATCCAGGTCAATAATGGACAAATTCAAATATGTTGACAATCCAATCCAAAAACATGTGCAGCATAATTTTGTATACCCAGGAAATTGTCTTTAACATATTTGCTGCTGGAAATTGCCTATCAAGATAAAATTATTTGAATAAAAATGCCATCAGTTTTAAATTCAACTGACATTGTACCTACTTGTCAGTCAGAGGACGGGGTAAACGCTTCTCGTAGTGCGTTTGTGAATTATTTTTGTCTCAAATTTGACTAGCAGTGGAAATAATTGTATAAACACCATAGTGGTGAAGATATTTATAAGCCTCACACCTTATTAATAATTTTGGTGCTTGGTCAATAATAGTAGTCTCTACATCACCTTGGTGTATAATATACTATTTGTTTTTATTTAGAAATTTTAATGGTATTTAGATATTATTTCACGTAATATCCATGTATTATATGATTTAATGAAAAAGCTCAAAATCAAATTGATTGTACAGAACGGGAATGGTCAAATAACTCAGCGAATTTAAGAATAATCTTTGCAAATGTTGCCAGCTCTTTAATAATTTCCGGAAGTAATTACACAAGTGCATCAAACTTACCGATAATAATTTTATGAAAGCATGTTGTCTAATAACTGCATGAGTTATAAATGCAATATTGATGCACTTGTGTTATTACTTCCGATGCACGAGTGTAATTCGTTAGAATATTTCTGGAATAGAAGAAATAAAAGTATTGTATTTTTGGGTCTACTTCCGGTCACTTTTTCTTGAATAAAACTTGTCCAAATCGCGACATTTCAACGAATTTTAAAATTTGGTATAAGTCACGATGACAAATGCGCAATTTTAACACTCCTTACTATAGTTACGGACCTACAGGGAAATTTTCGATAGCTAGCGGGATCTTATCGATAGTTAGCGGTATCTTATCAATAGTTAGCGGCATCTTATCGGAAGTAATTACACAAGTGCATCAAAATTACCGAAAATTTTCCAAGAAAGCATGTTGTCTAATAACTGCATGAGTTTATTTCCATATTTTGGCGAAAGAGCCCGACTCCGAAGGAGAAGGGCTCTGTTTTTTTTTTTTTTTTTTTTTTCCTCTTCGGAGCCGTCCTTTCGCCGGTACCACCTCAGCCTCCTGGGCTTATTGTGGATACTCCTAGGTTTCTGACTACAACCTATTCAGCCAATCCGTTCCCTGTATTAGCTCATGCAGGTTCTTAGCTGGTTGATTGTAGAAGTCTTCTGGAGTCATTTGGGTTCTACCATAAAGTTTCTGCCTTCTGTGGTCCAGCGACTCACAGTTGCATAGTATATGCAGAGCTGTTTCGGTATCCTTTTTGCATCTTCTGCATGTAAGGTCTCCGTTGTACAGCCCTATTTTGTTTAGGTGCTCCTTTGTGGGAAAGTGTCCCGTAAGTAGCCCCGTAGTGGTGCGCAGTTTGTTCCTGCTCATTGAGAGCAGTTCTTTCGCTACTT
This sequence comes from Galerucella tenella, assembly GCA_910591685.1. Taxonomy (NCBI): domain Eukaryota; kingdom Metazoa; phylum Arthropoda; class Insecta; order Coleoptera; family Chrysomelidae; genus Galerucella; species Galerucella tenella. The sequence continues at coordinate 72,358 of CAJUYH010000091.1, read as the reverse complement.
TTTCTGATGGTTCTTTTATGAATTTCTTCCCATGTATTTGCCCAGTCGTACTCTGTTAACAAAATATGAAAATAACCGAAATAACCGCATGCAGTTTTTACTGACAACATGCTTGAATAAAGAAATATCAGGTCTATTTTGATGCACGAGTGTAATTCGGTAGAATATTTCTCGAGTAGAAGAAATAGAAGTATTTTATTTTTGGGTTCACTTTCGGTCACTTTTTCTTGAATAAAACTTAAAGAATCTTCTCCAAATCGCGACATTTCAACGAATTTTAAAAAAAAACTAAACTTTTAGACTCGTTACTATAGTTACGGACCTACAAGGAAATTTTCGATAGTTAGCGGGATCTTATAGATAGTTAGCGGCATCTTATCGCGATAATCATAGATCCCGCTTCATATGGGGTTCTTAATACAGGAGGGTAATATTCGCGATAAGATCCCGCTTCATATGGGATTTTTAATACAGGAGGGTAATATTCAGGTGAAGTTTTCCACTTTATTTCCTTGAATACAATTTTCATACTAGCTTTTCGCTCAAAATGCTAGTCAAATAAAAGTATTTCCAGTTCTAGAATATATTTTAGCGGAGCAAAACAAAACTTCTGTAGAAAGAGAGGGTAGGTCAAGACTCGAAATTATTTGTGGCTTTTTTGATCGTTTTGGCTTTCTAATTTTCAAAGAGACCTTGCTGCATTCTGTTACATCAACGTGAAACGGTAGTATAGATTTTGTTCACGTACTGGTTCAGTAGCGGCTAATAAAGGATGGCAATGAGGGCACTTCAATCATTTTCCCGCTAATTTTAAAAAGAACACCCTGTAATCCATATTATTTTTGAAAAGCAGCCACTAAATACTTTCCTTTTATTCAACATTTCCTATACACAAATGATATTTGGATTTTCTAGAATGAATACTCAATTTTGGCAAACGATATAATCTTCTTAGAGTTGTTTGGTCTGCATCAAATGAAGTCTCAAGAATTAATTGGTCATGACTATCGTGCTTGACGAAGTGAGTTAATTACTTTTTGGAGAAATGCGATGGAATTTACATATTTTTGGGCTTTTTCTTCCGTTCTCATATTTCACCCATTCAAAATGGGAGCATCCCTTTGAAATTCACATTTCACAACTTAATTGGATACTGATTTCAAGCAGTTTAAACTACATCAATCTTTCAATTCATCTAATTAGATTATCATCGTGAGCGTTGGCGTTAAATAAAAAAGTTTTCACTACTCGTGACTTCCTGACGGACTTTTCCAATCTATTGCCATCCGATATAGACGGAAGAATTTTTGATTAATCAATAGATTTAAAAAAATTTGAGATATGGATTATTTCATAAGATATAAAAAATGCTATTGAGAAAAATGGTGAATTTCTATACGATCCACATTTTGAAAGTATATCTAACTATACAGAGTGTTCCATAACTCCGTTATAAACGAAGTATATAATTTTTTGGATAAGAACCTGAAAAACAAGTCTCACAGCTACTATGTTGTTGCTCTTATATGTAAGCAAACATTAAGTTAATAACTCATTATAATCCAAATTTAGTGGCGTTTGTGACAATTCGAATATTGAAAGTGTGTTTGGCACAAATACCATGTTCTAATGGTTGCTGAAGCTATTTTCTAGTGAAGTTGAATGACAGCTATTGGACTATTTATATACACCTTTTTTTAAGGAGCCGTTTCTTTGCCGGCACCACCCCAGCCTTCTAGGCTTATTAGCTCGTACAGGTTCTTTGCTGGTTGGTTGTAGGAGTCTTCTGGAGACATTTGGGGTCTACTATACACTTCCTGCCTCCTGTGGTCTAGCGTCTCACAGTTGCATAATATATGCAGAGCTGTTTCGGTGTTCTTTTTGCATCTTCTGCTTGTAATTTCTCCATTATACAGCCCTATTTTGTTCATTTGCTCTTTTGTGGGAAAGTGTCTCGTAAGTACCCCGTTATAGTGCGTAGTTTGCTCCTGCTCATTGAGAGCAGTTCTTTCGCTACTTTTTCTGATAGTTCTTTCACGAATTTTTTTTCCATGTGTTCACTTGGGCGTGTTATTTCAGTGTTTAGCCCACCCTTTTAGCCATGACCTAGTTGAGCATCTCAGAATGCCCACAGCTGGTTCGGGTCCGTTCATCAGGGTTGACAATTCTGCTCTTGCGAGTTCGTCAGCTTTTTCATTACATACACTTTACTTTGAGATGCATAAACGACTGCATCATTCGTGACGTGTGAGCTAGGCTTAATTAATATAGTTCAATGGCGCTTGATAACGAGGCCACGGAAGAAGACCAGCACTGTGAACTGCAAGTTGAACATAACGAATGGCAATGAATAAAGTTGATTTGGAGTAATCTTCAAATCAACATCATATAATGTGTATGAGAAAGTGGGGGAATTTTGCGCACCTAAGCGAGGTTTGATCCTATTTCCACTGGATGAATATTAGAATAGAATAGAAACCATTGTTATTTTACTATCAAGTAATATTATCAGAAATACTATAGTAATTACCTCAATCACAGAAAAAATTCAAATGTACAAAAGTGCATTTGCGCACAATTGCCCATCCCATGTAATCGTGCGCTTTGGGTGGGAAATCATGCGCGTAGATTGAAACAGGAAATAGTGGAAAATATTCATTATTACAACGAATTTAATTAATCTATTCGCATAAGTCGCGAATATACTGGTTAGGGAAGTCTTTACCTATACACGCTGCATAGTTCCATAAGCCACAAGTGACACACCTATACCATAACTCGGTTTTCCCCTGTTTCCCACAAATTCCGCATGCAACATTTAATGGTTGTTCCTGCGATGATGAAACATAGCTCGATATCATCTAGCTCAATATCATCGCATATGTCACTGTCACCCATGTCATCAGTTATTTCGGAAGAATCAGAGGATTCCAGTTTTCTCTCTTTTCCTTCTTCAATTCCAGGTAATAAGTCTATACGCCTTCTTACACTCTTTGCTGCGTTAACTTTCTCTGGCTCCTGATATTTATCTTTTTTGTAGAAACTGATAGTTGGAATGGTAAAATAAGCTTTTTCCAGTTCATCGTTATTATTGGCACCCGTTTGTGTTACTATTGTTGCTTTCGTTTATTTAGGCTTCAAGCACTTGTGCGTGACGCCTCAGTCGTCACGACTTTTGAGCAAATCGAACACGATTTTTTAGGATCCTCAAAACCACCTGACATGTGCCAATGCCAATGAATTTCCTGTGTTGTTAAAAGAACAGTTTTCAATTATAATGTTTTTGATAATAAAAATTTTGCAAATTTAGATATTTTTAGTTCGGCACAATCTTAACCTTTAAATAAACGTCAAATTGGACAAAAGTCAAATATTTAATGTCCTTGGCTTGAAGCTCATAGTTTTCGGTATGTGCTTGAGGGGCAAGGGGAAGGTAAGACTAGGCGTCACGCCCAGTAATAAACGAACAGAATTCAGTCACTACGAGCTGCTACTAGCAGCCAAAAGTGAATAATCGAAAACGCTTTATATAAGAGGGGGAATGATGCGCATTTTCGCGCATGATTACCCCGTTATGCCTGTAGAACCAAATCACTCACTACAGCAAAAACTACTTTGTTATATTCAACTAAAACACGTGCATATACGCAGATAAAATTGGTTTTGGAACAATCCAATAAGTATTGAAAACTTACCTTCTTATTTCTTTTAGGCGTAAAATAATAACAAGATACGTTGATATACATAAAGATTGTAAGCAACTGGAATGCTAGAGTCACTGTTCATAGTCCTGGCTGGACATGTACCGCTGCCTAGTTGCCAACACTTGTCTTAAAATACCGCGAGATTCAACTTTTTAGTAATGCACACGGTTACCCGCTGCGCACGGTTTCTCCACTTTCGCCTACTCTCAATTAATATTCAAGAATAATCAATGATTATAACATAATCAATATTGATTTCAACACAACCACATTCAAGACACTCCAAAAATTGTGAATAAGACGCTGTTTTATTATATATGGACGATTATGCCTTTCTTGAGATGAACAGCGTGAGAGCCCGCAAGTTAGTTGAACTAGTGAAACATGGAAATGAAACGTTCCGTGATTCTTCTCAAGGGCACCAATATAACCCTAATAGGAATGTACAACAAGATTCTAATAATAACAAGACTGATTTTAGAAATTAATCCAGCAGTAAGGGGCAAAGAATTTTAAATTGAAGCTAATTTCTTCGTTGAAACACGAAAATTTATAATCCCTAAAAAAATACAATGAAACCCCAATACCATATTGAATATTTACCGCTTAAACACCTAGGTTCTGTTCGAGATGTCCTTATGGAAGCCGACATTGAAATTGGGGAAGATTAATAGATTTGGCATAAGCGACAACATTTTTTTTTAATTGCAGTGCTATTCCTATGAATACCCACTTACCATTTTGACCAAAGTAATACCAAAAAAACACCAAATACGCGTGTGCACCTCTCGAGGTTCGGACTTGCAATTTATAATTTTCCTTCCGAACGCATTGTCGCTCATGAGAAATTTTATATTCCACACTCGCTCATGATGGTCTGTTAGAAAATAAAGAGTAAAGGTGAAGGGCCCTATGCTTTGACCGATATTGATTATTGATGTTCAGATATTGTTATGTGCAGCTTCTTCGCGCATACGACTGCAGCTTTTAGACTTTAGTGGGTTCGTCCTATGTGAAACGGAGTCCACTTTAATTTATATCTCTATAATTTATACTTGCTTCTTCCACGTTGTCGCTTCATGTAACCAAAGAACTGTATACTGGTTAGACTATCGCATTCTGCTACAGCATGGACTGAAATTATTACAAGTAAAGAATACAGTGTTCTGATGTGTATTTTCCACTAAATGAATAAATCAACAATTTATACGGCAATATATCCCTCTAATTGCAGTGCTATTCGGAAGCCATTTGCAATCCGTAGATCTTATAAGATTAAATCGTTATTGTCGGTAATAATAGTCGGTGAAAGAGACGTTGGTCGATATATCGAAAACGCTCTAATAACATGTTACCAAACAACAAAATGAAATGGACCGTGTAAGATTAGTGAATATCATTGAAATGGATTGAAATGGACAATTCACAAAGATATGTAGCGGATACGCTCTATAGAGTTAGCGCTTACAAGGGAGCAATTGCCTAAGTTTATTATTGTTGTGAATTGACGCAAACCAATAGCAAATACAAAACTACTAGACAGCGGATTAACCCATAATTTAACGTAACTGTTTGAGTTTCTGTAAATTATTATAGTGCTTTTGTAATGGATACGGCGTGGATCTATTTGTCTTATAATCAACTGTTATCTCCTATGAAATGTGGATCACATTTTTGTTTTAATTGGTTCGAAAATACATGATGTCTCGCAACTATTTTCATTTAGATTATTACATTAAGATCATAAGCTATGGTAAATTGAATACTTTGAATGCGGCCATTTTGCGGTGAATGTATGAAGCTTAAAAATAACTACAGTTTGTCAAGACTGTTTTTTAAACATAAAATTATAGTTAGGGAGGCGAGGTCGCTAAACGGCGACATTCTCGAGCGCCGTCGAGACCTATCAAAATCGAAAGATGGAGTAATTTCGAAAAGAAAAGCTCGCATGCGCGTCACTATACATATAGAGCTAATACTTTCCAAAGTTGTTCTATTTGGTCTAAGGTATCTCTCATATTTTCAACTGCCATGCTCGAGTATTGCCGAAAAATCCCCTATTCGCCTCCCTAACTATTAGGAAACAACACGTTTGCAATGTGTTTATACTACAACTATAATTAATAATTACTTCATTCTCCATTGATATTCCACAAAGCCCGTTCCAATGATTATAAAACAATTTTATTATCATTTAGTCAGGAAAACTTTAACAGCAGCACTATACAACATAATGCCCACCTAAGTCGACAGAAAAATTGTTCAAGCATATAATTACCAGAGATCTCATGGAAGTGTGAAAAAACTGATAAAACGACTGGAGTTTCGTAGGAGAAAAGTGAAAATGATTAGAAATTGGTAATGGAAAAGCCAGAATTTCAGCAATTGGAAGGGAATTTTGTAAGAAACATACACAAAAAACCCTCCAATAATTTATAAGTCTGGAATATATATTCACTCATCGCATACACACATACACACAGAAGTCGGAGAGAGAATACTAACAAAGGCTGTCATCATCCTGTGTCTTAAGGTAAAATATTAATTTATATCGAATAATAGTTTACGCCCTACAAAGTTTTCAAAATATTTTTTGAAACAAGACCGTTCACTTAGAAGAAACAACTAATTCTCGGGCTTCATGCCCTGAGAGACATTGAATTACATTTGTAGGTTAAACAGGGTCGGTATGATCTACAAGATTCAACAAACCATTCAGGTACTGGTTGGAGTTGAGGATGTCACAGTTTTAAAAATTCCTCCACAGAAGGTTATGTATTAATTGTTATTTCAGCATCGTCTCCAGTCCAGAATTGGACACACAAAGCTCTTGGATGGTGAATATCTACCTTGTACTGATGAGGCGCGAATACGCCGGAACCGGTCTACAAGTTATATTATCAAATTAATTGCAAACCAGAATGGTTAGATCTTGTAGATCACACCTACCCCGTATAACTTTAGGGTAATTTAATGTCTGCCAGGGCATATTGTCCGCGAAGTAGTTATTTCTTCTAAGGGAACTGTCACTGAATTTCATTAACACGTAAACTTATTTCGTACAGATAGCATGAGTAAACTACAATAATAATAATAATAAGAATAGTTCCAAAAAAGTCATTAAATATACCACCAAACTTCAAAACAACTATAACAGGCAGGTAGATGAGGAAGAAAGGACCTCGAGAGAATGCAAAAACAGCCGAGTAAATTTTTGTTCAGCCTTCAAGTTTTTTTGTGTTCTTGGTGTGCCGTTTATGTGAAGAGACCAGTAGCCCTCATCAGGTTCAACAGTCTTTTTACAAAGTCTTTCTTGAAGAAATGCTCCCTTGGATGCTCCAGACCTAGAAGTCTATATCTTCAATGAGATAATGCTTCACAATATAAGATACTGTATGACGCTGTTTCCTCCTCTTTACTGCACAACGGACAGATAGGCTTCTCCCTATTTATGCCGATTATATGCATGGGTTTCCTAAGGGTCTAGGGACCGGTGAGTAGACCGGTCATTCCTGGCCCATGCTGAGGTTTAATATCTCATTAGTCAGCGTTTCCCATCGCCCGTAAGGCACCTATTAGGGTAATTTTCTCTTTGTGGGTTTAGTCATAAAGGAGTGAATTCCAGGTTCGTTTTGCATCCAGAGTTATAATCTCCTTAGACACAGTTGCACGTTGAAGAAGCTTAGCAGTTTTAGTCTCTTAATCTAAATTTTTCTAGTGTAGGGAATCAGCGCAGTTTTTGCAGGGCTCACCGTTAGGCATTCCCTCCTACACCATATCTCCACCGTTTCCAGAACCTGCTGCAACAGCTCCGATATAAAAGTAGGGTTTTCTACAGTACAAGTATTGTCAGAAAATTTGCATACCCCTGGGTGCTTATCCTGTTCAAATCTTCCAGGAAATCGTCCATGACGAGGTCCAACAGCAAAGGTGATAAGATAAGGACATCCTTTCCTTATTAATACCTCCATGGTGTCTCCAAATGGGGTTGTTGCTGCTGTTGTGTTGAAAAGCATGTTTTTTATCCACCAGCATGTGGTGTCTCTTTGCAACAGCAGCTGCAGACTTCATGTTTAAATCTGTGGAGATGCTCCTCGATACATTTTTTCAATGGAAAAAGTTGTTATCATCTAAATTATCTGCAATTAGTGATATTTGGCGAGCATCACCGTCTGCTACAGGATAACCTGGTGGATGGGTTTGTCGGAAACCAATGAGTTGTTGAGTTCCACGGTAGAGTTGAAATATCCGGAAGATATTTATTCATGTAGGTAGTCGCTGATCTTTATAATCTTCAGCCAAACGACAGTTGTGCCTAGACCGTAGAAGTTGAATAATTTAATGAAAGATTCGGAACAAATAGATAGGAGAAGACGTCAAAAGTGCGGAAATCCTGTTAATATATAAGTGACAGATAATGCATTCAAATGCTCCAGATTTCAAATCCGATTGTCTTCAGGTATTGAATAAGGCCATTGTTCTGTAAGTAAGTTATTCCACTTTTGTTATCTTGATGAGACACGTTTATTATACTTTTCTCCAATATAGAATGAACCACAATAAATGGCTTTGTGACTTTCGAGGATAATTTTTCATCTTGGAAGTTCACAGAACGTAAAATACTTGCCATTCGTCAAATATTCCGGTGGTGTCGGATACCGCTTCCTTCATGTTACAAATTGTTATAACTCCATCTAGTCTTGCGTGGAAGATCCTGGTTATAGATTTTTTCATCTTTCTCCTATACATTTGTCTGCTATTCCATATTCCCTCCTGTAGTGTGATTAGACCTTCAGTAGGAACGTGATGAGTTGAGAACTGGCAACCAAGGCAAGGGTGCACAGCCCGGGAAACATGACAGCAGTCAACGGGGACACGAGGGAATCGGGTTAGAGTTAGTTATTTGTACTTTTTGTCTATAGTGTAAATAACACTAAAATAAAACAGAAGACTTTTAATTCTTTATTAAGATAAATAGCGAACATAACACCTCCCGACCCCTTTCGTCCCTTTTTGTATTATAAAACGAATGTATTTGTTTCCATTTACCTAGGTACAGAACATCATTGATGCTTTGTTCCAGAATTTTGATCTTTGGCAACGGACTTGGTGCTGGATGCTTCAACATAATTTGTATTGTATTATACTAAGTGATTGATTGGCTATGAGAACCTCTCAGAGTTGGATCCGTATTGATTTTTTCTTCTCGGTCCTTCTAATTGGTTATATGAAAATTCACTAAAAAGCTTTTAAGATGTTTTTTTTTTCCTCCTTGGAGGTCAGTTGTGCCTGTACAAAATAATTCGACATGATTCGACACTATATCTGCAATGAAAGTGTCCAATTTGATTTCTGATATACATAGTAAACATCTGTCATTGTCTTCAGTCCCATATTTTTGGAGTGATATCTCACCGAGTAGTGTCTAGTTGTGTTCCTTGATAGGAGAAGCTTCTGCAGTTCAATACTCTGTAAATTTCTCAGTTTGTCTTTAATCTGGGGTATTATGCCAAAGTGTTTTCGTGTTTTTTGTCTTCAGTAACCAGCTCCATGATGAGTCTGATTTTCGTCTGTGATTGAATAAGAAGCTTCTGGAGTTGAGGTCTTTATAAATCGCTCAACCTGTTAATGTCCTGGTGTATTGCACCAGTGTCATCTCGCTCTTAATCTTCCGTTTTTGTAGCTCCAGTCCCCTCCTATTTTTGGAACAGTACACGAATTGTTACAGGTTCAACTGAGGGGCTCGTGAGCATGATTCAGCTACTTTATCGACTGTTCCATTACCCTCAATTTCCTCATGACCAGTGTAGGGTAATTAAACTGATTCATTTGCCCCTCAAATTTCTCTCTAGGCATTCATGGACCATAGTGCAATCGCAATTGTTGGCAAATTTGTTATTCACTTGCAGCATGATGCTACGAACTGAAATAATCACTACTACTTCCTTATTTCTGATTCTGCAGCCGATGGCTTCCTCAAGTGTCAAAAGATGGTAACCACGCAGATGGTTTCTCACACTGACAAAGCTAAATGATACGTAGAACTAAATCAGAACTAGCAGCAAAAGAAACATTCATTTTTGAAATTTGGAAAATTTTGATAAACATTGAAATTATGAACAAAGTTATAATATATCACACCACAGGTATCAATTAACTAAAATAAAACATACTTTCTTAATATAAAAACTCATTTAAATTTTAGGCATACATTATAAGATAATATTAAACAATAACACCCGTATTCGGAACACTGGATCGAAATATAACTGAACCATTATATTTCAACAAGAATGACGCTTTTGACAGTTCTCTCCGATAAATGCTTATAACGAAACCGTCAATATATAAGCAGCCATAATATGATAAAAGGGAACCATTTCACGCTAAATAGTATCCATAAACTAAATTTTTGTTTAATAGTTTCGTTATGCTTGACATAATGGAGCTAAAATATAATGAGTGCACAACGTCTGGTTCAATTGTCATTATTCTCAAACTGTTAAAAGTTCTTGCTCATAAAAGCTTTATAATATTGTTTGAAACTACCGTTGAAAATGGTTGGAAAGTAAATTATGTACCTTATTTTTTTTTTCATCAAAATAATACTATTTCCCATAAAATATATTTATTCAAATTGGTCATTCCATTTAAAAATTTTCAAATGTTGTCATTGACGATTTTAAATAAATGATCAAATGAAATACAATAAAAAAGTGAAGCCAAATTCATTTCAGCTTCACAAAAGTTATTTGGTGCTTCTTGATAAGTCTTTTTTAATAATGGATACAGACATATCTTCTTTATCGGGAGAAAGTGATAGAGAAGAGACATCTCTGGGCTGATTTGTGATGTTCTCCCAAGCTTTTTGTTTCTTTTTGATTTGAACCTTGCTTTCCACAATGTCTTTTTTTCCGTATAGTTGAGAAATTCAGGAAAAAAGATTGGGTTAGGTAAAAATGGAAATGTCTTTGGATATAAATTCATATTTTCTGGTATATTTATTTCTCAGGTTATCATTACCGTAGGTATATTATCTTGGTATTAAAGTTCGCGTATTCTTCAACTCAAATTTTTTATAGGTTATGTATAGACAATAGAGCTTGACACCTACGTTACAGATTTAGTTACCAACACAACGTTGCCATAGTGTGTCCGATCATTTCGTAATTGTGCCATTATGTCTTTTCTGCAGTAGGATTTTATTTCAAGACACGATTTGATCCAGTCATCAGATGTCGAATACGATCTTCAATTCGATCGCATAAGATCATTCTACTCTATTCTACGATCGAATTGCAATCGGTTGCTACCGGATTTGGACAGCAGTTTTCCAATGTCATTCAGGATAAGAGATTGCCACTGGAAAATGCTTCACTAATCTATGGGGCATCAGGAATAGATAATAGAATAAAGTATGGCCTGACCTAGCTCTCGAATTAAATTCATGAGAATTTTGAGAAAAGATAATTCTTTCATTGATCTGCGTTTTAAGGGCTCTAGTTGATTCAAAATATATAGATTATTAACAGTGATAATATCAATATTTTCAAGATTACTTCTCTTAAATTCTCTAAGTTCTATGAATCGCGAGTCAGATATTACTAATGGATCACTATATCTCTGTAATAGTTTATTGCATAAAAAATGACTTCTATTGATGTTTCTTTCAAAGATTGGCAGAAAACACATGAAACACTTTTAATTTCATTGAAAAATTAGGAAGCGCAGGTTAGAATATATCCAGGAAATGCTAAATATCATAAGTAACCGAATACGACTGGTCCATACCTATCGAGTGAATACCGTTATTCGATATTTCCTAATAAGGGTGTAACAATATTAGTTATTATAAGAGTAAGAAAGGGACAGTCACATAGCTATAGCTTTTACATGGGGAGGGTTTCGGTTTTTTCATCTGATAGGTCTAGAAGGGGAGAGCTTTATTGAAGGCGCCGCCTAAGGCAAAAAAAATCGAGTGCCACGACCCAAAGCAATTTTTCAAGTTCAAGAAATAATGTCAATTTTTTTTTTTAATATTTGTTCGACTTGGCTACATCTAAAAGTATTTTTAAACATCGTTGTTCGTTTTGCCCCCTTCTGCTGAAATGCTATAACCATGTATATTTATTTTTTTAAGGAGCCGTCCCTTCTCCGGCACCACCTTAGCCTCTTCGGCTTATTGTGGATTCTCCTAACATTCTGACTACAGCCTATTCAGCCAATCCGATCCCTGTATTAGTTCATACAGGTTCTTCACTGGATAGTTGTAGAAGCCTTCTGGAGTCATTTGCGGTCTTCTATTCAGTTTCTGCCACCTGTGGTCCAGCGTCTCACAGTTGCAAAATATGTGCAGAGCTGTTTCAGTGACCTTTTTGCATCTCCTGCATGTGAGGTCTCCGTTATACAGCCCTATTTTGTTCAGGTGCTCCTTTGTGGGAAAGTCTCTCGTAAGAATCCCCGTTATGGTGCGTAGTTTGTTCCTGCTCATTGAGAGCAATTCTTTTGCTACTTTTTCTGACAGTTCTATAAATTTCTTCCCATGTGTTTGCCTGGGCGTATTCTTCCAGAGTTTTATGGATTGTTCTTTTACCCACCCTTTTAATCATGACCTTGTTTAGTATCTGGGGAAGCCCACAGATGGTTTGGTTCCGTTCATCAGTGTTGACGATCCTGCTTTTGCAAGTTCGTTCATTGCCAGCGATTCCTTTGTGACCTGGTACCCATCCAGTGTTACACTCTTCCAAGTCGCCAGTCTCCTAAGTTCTTCGCCGCATTCCCATACCAGCCGAGATGTTACCTGTATATTAATTTGGGAGCACCTATTTTGAAAAGTGATAGATAATTGAAAATTGAAGCTTTTATTAAAATAGAAAATGAATGTCACAAATGTAAACTTAGCCACTTCAGCTAAATTATTCACAATTGTTGAGGAATCTATTTTTATTGCCACATCCCGATGAATAATCATATTGCGGCAGTATGCTAATAAAAAATTATTGTACCTTTATTGTATTTCCTATGGGGAGGGTTCAAACTCCCAAAACCTCCCCTTATATACGTTCCTGGTAAGGGATATTCAGAACCACAACAGCCGGGAGAGTTTAACCGGATCCCATGGAACATGAAAATTGGAAACAAAATAAATTCATTTGAATTATCCAAATGGAAGATTACTGAGAACCTAAGAGAGTCAGAGTGGTAGGTGGTAAAAGTGATAAAATTCCGTTAGCCTCCTTCTGTGACCGTCGCCAATGAATTTCCAGGTTGGAAAGAACTGGAACTCTGCCCCAATAATGCTTCCAAATCGTGTTAATTTATTTGCAGTGTTAGATATGCTCTTGGTATTTACTGTATTTAAAAGTAGTTTTCTAAATAAATCAACGAATTTGAATGTTTAACGAGGTATATTATGATTCAAAACCGCTAAGGCTTATATAGGTATTGCGTACATTGTAACAATTTATATATAGCTCCTCTCTCATTTACGTTATTTGTGAAATCCGCACTTCTAGTTGAATTCAAACCTCAACTTTCCGCATTTTGCCTCTGTTCTGTTCTATTTGATGGTGCGGTTATGCTTTTCACACTACGAGCTGCGATTCTGAACGTACTACATTTATCATCATTTAACGAAATTACGAACTTTTTCCTCTAACTCCGACCGTGATATATATAGGCGGTAGATTTATTATGATTGTCATATTATTCGAACCATATTTCAACGTTTTGCCGATGTCATCTCACCGCTATCATATTAAAAATTTATTTCGTCATTTTCACCAAAGTTCTCGCATTTACGTGGAACTTTTTTCAAGTTTACTTTTTTCCAACAACATGCTGACATGAGAAATATGTCTTATTTATTTATATACATGGAGCTACTTGGGATTACGCTAATTTTTTTTCATAACTTTGAAATAAAGGACTACAATTTCTCAAATGAAATATTATGCGTTGAACTCACAATTGTATTTTGGACGTTTTCACATCTAACAAATGAACAACAAATATCAAATGGCAATCTTCCTTCAGAAAATCTATTTTTGCCCTTCTGTCACAAGTTGCATCTCAGAAAATATGGACCAGTGTTCTGTAAACGTACACCTATGGAACAATAAAAAAGGAAAGAGGCAGCGATTCTATGTATGTATGTGTGTATATTGGAGTGATATTCGCTGAGACCTAGAAGATCCATTGTGCCCAAGGCGATTCTGAATTCGCAACATAAAATCTGTGTACGATATTCGTCAAATAGATTTCTTTGATCCGATTTTGAAATACAAAATCACAACGAAATGTTTTTCCTCTAGTAGAAATCCAAAGAAATTAGTTAATTTGAGGTAATTTGATTGAGCGCAGTCAATCAGAACAACATTATACTGAAAATTCTTTGACAGCTCCAATAACCAATAAAATTTCCTTATTTTTTATCATATGAACAATTTCACCCAATCATGTCAACATTACACTGATAACAGACCGTGGGCTGTTTTCACGTTGCTATGGACACATACCTACTGATTTCTTTCGATTTTGAAGTTTCAAATATTTGATATTTCGAAATGTCACGATTTGGTTGTAACTCTATAATTGGTATAAAATTTTCTATCGGAATAACCCTCGGACATTGATAAATGATCAAAAATTTTATGATAACTTTCTCAAGCTTGTTGCTTGTAGGAAACAGACCTCCGCCTACGGCGTCGGTCTGTTTCCAAGCAGCAAGCTTTCGAAATCTGTCATAAAATTTTTTCGAACAATTATCAATGTCCTTGGGTTATTACTACTGGAAATTTTTTGACAGTTCCAAGAGCCAATAAAATTTCCTCATATTTTATCACATGAACAATTTCACCCAATCATGTCAACATTACACTGAAATATTCAATATTTCGGAATGTCTCGATCTGCTCATGATACGAGAGCATTAATGAAATTAGAGAAGCAAATATACCAAAAAATGTTGTCTGCAGTAAAAAATGTGTGTGAAAAGTATTTATCGACTTTTGAAATTATGGAAAGTATCAATTAGATGTATATCGAACAGTGGAAGAATTGGCGTCGATTTTAAGAGATTGGACAGTGAACATGAGTATGGAAGACGGTACAAAGACTGTTAAAGCCATGTGGAACCTAACCTAACATATTCCTTCGGTAAACTGCGGAGGTGGAGAGTTTGTAAACATAGTTTGGTTTGGTTCTCAATTTTTGAAAGTCACTAGGAAGAGTCACTGGTTTACTAGACGGATTAAAAGGGTGCTTTCAAAAGAAGCAGTTGGTGGTTTAAGTGCCTCTGAATAGAAGACAGTTGATGATTTGGCTTAGGAAGATTGAAAAGTGGATAGTGCCTTTTGTAATATTGCTTCTACCTCTTTGAAGTAGGGAATCCTCATAGCAATCCTGGGATCTGGAAGCATTTGGAGTGGTAGTGGCTTTGGTGCTGGATGAAACAGAGCTTTGTTAAGTTTTTAGAGGTAGTTTCAGGGGTTGAAGCTATTTTTGATAAAATGAGCATTGGAAGATTCCGAAGTTGCTTTGGAGGCTGATTGCGACTTGGTAGATCCCATAGTGGAAGTGGTGGATGGCTTTTTCCTCGAAAATTTCGTTAGACTTGGTGTTCTGGTAGCTTTTTGTTTCGCTCCAATGGTTTGGTGTACAGAATATAATATGAAACGATATTATATTGTATTAGAATTTCAAAAAACCTTTATTCATATACTCGCAGATTTAGTAGCAGTTCAAAATCCTAGCGCACCACAAATAGGAGACTACTGGATATAAGAGAAACACTATCAGGACCAAGGCCTCTATCTGTATATGTGAAGTGGGAAAAGTGACACAAGGACACAAGTGACCCATTGTACATTCTCCCGAGGAGTTGTCCTCCTATGTCATCGTCTATCCTGTCCTTCCCAGGAAGGTGAGCAGGTCACTAGGTGACATCCCTCTTTATATCGGCAGGTGTAGGCCAGGACTCACCGAACACACACTCTCTTATTGACGATAACTCTGGACACTCGCATAAGACATGCCTGACAGTTTCATCTTCCTGTTCAAACATCCTGCATAGAGGTGTGTCCACTAGCACCATAGTATAGAGGTGTTCCCTTAGTTGACAGTGGCCAGTCAGAAATCCCACTGTTGAACACGTAGGTTTTCACTGGTCATCGCCAAATATTTCTTCGACGCCAGCTTCTCAGGGTAGCCAAAGGTGATCCTGGTAAGACTGTATCCTTTGATCCCATCTCTTAATGGATTGAGCATGGGTGTAACGTTTGGCTAGCTCCGCAATTGTCGAAGTCGTCAGGCCTTAGGTGTCACTGGGTCCAAAAAATTTTAGTTCCACCGATTCCCTTGCTAAGGAATTGGCAATGAGATTACCTTTACTCCTGTCGTGCCCTTTAACATACCTCAGGATAATATTGTTATTTGCCGAGGCGTTAGCTGAATCTTGGTGACACTCTAGTACTAGCCCCGATGTAACACGTAGTCTATCCAAGGCTAATAGGGCTTGTCTACTGTCAGTGCAGATTGTTATGTTTTTTTCCAGAAATTCCCTTTCTGGTTAGTTTTTTTGTGGGATTTGAGATACCAGCCAATTATGCTTGAACCACGATTGTATTTTTTCCATACCCCACTTAATCTTCAGGCTCAATGCACTGGTGTAAACTTCACATCCTGAGCCTTCTTTCGGTTTTGAGCCATCTGTATATATGCGTATTGCAGAACTAAGGCCTACAGACATCCCAAAATTCCTCCGAGAAATAGGCCTGAAGGAACTACTTGTCTCTGAGACTTTCTCTAGAAACTAAATAAGCGGAAGGAGGCTCCATAGATCTTTTAGCTTGAATGTCAACCCAACATACATACATCATGTATCCTCTCTCCATATATTCTCCTGTTTTAGAGATATGGTCAATACATATATATTTAATTTTTGTAATACAATGCATTTATTCCATTATACATCGTGCTACTGCTATTAATCAGACAACCAGTATTTGAGATATTGTGTTGTTGATTATTCTGTATTAAGTTTGCCGTTGTATGATTTGTCCGATTGTGCTAGCCTGTGAGGTCTGAATGTCTGTATCGAAACTTGAAATTGCTTATTATTGATAGATGAAAAGTAAATAGACAAATTGTTAGCTCGTAGATAGATTGAGAAACATTACCCAAACTGGGCAAACTGGGAATTCAGTACATATTTATAACATTCATTGAAAATACAAAATTCTGAATAATTGATAATTATTTCGATATATTGAAATATAATTATCAGAATGACAGAAGTTACATTTTTTGATGTGATGCCTAGATGGTGCTTAGTTGATGTTTAATATTTTGGCTAGACCAAATAGTGACCTAACTTATTATTGACTCAATATAAAGATAAGATATGACAAATATTGAAGCTTAGTTATTATTATCAGTTATAATTAAACAATTTTCTTCAGGTAGAATTTCAATAAAACTATTGTTGGCGATTAATAAAATCGCCGTGTGCAGTCTAATCGAGCAGCAATTATGCTATCACCAGCAACTGCATCAACGACTAGCGAGACAGTGGCTGCCAACCGCAGTGGATCTAATATAACTGTTCTGCATGCTACTTTATACTGTGCGATCATTAACCCTGCAGTGGTGGCGCCCATATGTTTAACATGAGTAGTGGCGCCAAGTCTGACAGACCCACATTTTAAAATTTTTCAAAAATACAGTTTGTGACTATTTAATTTTTTCTTCTTCTTAATTATGTTTATACATTACTTTTAACCAGAATTAACCCTGCCAATACCCACAAAAACATTGTATATTGAAAAGTCAAGTAAAAGTTAACACGTATCTCTTTTTATTAAAAATAAATCAAACATACAAAATTGAGCGATTTGCTTTAAGAAAAAAACTAAAAATCAAAAAGTAATGTATTGTATCTTAAAGAATAAGGTATCGCTGAGCCGTTTCTTCAGTTTTCGGACTCCGGTATGCAACTCGGGCACAGAAATTCAGCATGTGATAAACAAATAAATTTTTTGCAAATTTTGCAGAAATAACGCGTTTTACTGTCTTTTTTGCAAAGATAACAACGTTTTTTCACAAGTGTCAGAGTCAGACAAATGTGCTTGAATAATATCGGCTTCTCCCTCAGACTCAACATCGTCATATATTTCTTCTGTGTCACTAACAACTTCATCTAGAAGCTGAAGCAATTTGGCCTGATCTTTCTCATAATTCATTTTCCTGAAACAATATAGTTTATTTTAATAAATATAAAAACTAAATCACAATAATTGTTGCGTTCGTGAATAGAACATAATATTATTTGACTTACCTGCCAACAAAATTTTTGTTACACTAGCAGTGGCGCCAAGTCTGACAGACCCAAAAGTCGCACAGAACCAATATAAAAAACTTTCTCGACGCGAATACTACCACAATCACTAATATACTAACCGGTAGGAAGGTACTGGCCGCACCAAGCTGCTGGGCCCGGCTCCCCCACTTTTATGTATGAAATAAATCCGCTCGGGTCTGACAGACTTGGCGCCACCACTGCAGGGTTAAGTAACGCAAGAGGTTTGTATTTTATCATACAGATCACGTAATTTCTTATGGAACCTTCCTGGATTACACAAGTACGACAAGGAAAATATGAGAAAAACAGCTTGAAAGAGAGAGAAAGTATAACTGTACGCGCGTATCGAAGGCGTGTACCCAGGTCTAGGGGATGGCCGAATGTTGATTGTCCTTTACAGAGAGAAAGAGAATTCACTAGTAGGTGGTATTCAGAACGGACAATAAACATTCGGCCATCCCCTAGACCTGGGTACACGCCTCCGATGCGCGCGCACAGTTACACTTTATCTCTCTTTCAAGCTGTTTTTCTCATATTTTCCTTGTCGTACTTGTGTAATCCAGAAAGGTTCCATAAGAAATTACGCGATCTGTATATAATATCACGAGAGTGAACATTTTGTCGGCAAAATTTTTCGACTGTCATGGAGGTTTGTTGCTTGGCAATTTTGCGGATGACATTTTCAACAAAACCACGAGCCGTCAGGCGAGTGGTTTTGGATTAAATGTCATGAGCAAAATTACCTAGAAGCAACAAACTTGAATACAAGAGAAAAATGTTACCTTACAAAATTTTTAATTGAGTGGTATTCGACATGACTATTTCACGAAAGAAAAACTAAAAAATCATATGTTTAAACGTTTTATTTATTGCAAACTTCAATTATACAAAGCCAAACAATAATAACAATATGAAAAAAAATTACTTATTTATGTAAAAAGTACAATTATTATAATTGTACGTTGTAGCATTATTTTGGGGATTCTTTTGCATCATAACCTGTGATGAATTTAGGTTAAAAACTGAGGATTCCTTTTCTTCATTTTTATTTTCTCGAAGGTTCTCTATAAGTTGGAAATGGTGTTCTTCATTTAATTGTAAATATGGTTTCAAAGAATGGGCAGAAGAATGTCCTGTAAGTTTAATTACTTCTTCTTCACCAGCTCCTTCTTTTGCTAATGCAGATATTGCAGAAGCTCTATGTGAAAGATTGGTTATTTTTATTTTTTTTGTGTCTATACCAATTGATTCTGCCGATATTTTCGTCCACTTTGAAATTGTATTAATTCCCAATGGTGAATTTTTGTACCATATGCCCTTAACCCAATTTGGATGTATACTGTTGAAAATAATCTTGTTGATGTTCGATAAGGATATTCTCTTTTTTCAATAATTTTTAAAAATAAACGAACGGGACACAAATTGTTGTTAGCATTATTTCTTACCAGCCACTTACTGCCAGATAAAGCTTTTGATCCTCCTTGTGTAGTTTTGGAAAAGATTGGATTATATTCTACCCTGCCAGTGAAATTATCTTTATTATCATATTCTTCTTTAAAGTAATTAATTTCACAATCAGCAGCTTCATTTCCACGCCATGCTAATTCGAACGAACATAAATGAAAAAACTTTTTTTGTAACCCATCAGGATTATCTTCAGAATAGCTTTCCACCATTTCCATTAATTCTTCATTGGTAAACGCGTTAGAACTTCTTTTCCTGGCTTCAGGTTCAGCCTGAAGCTTTTAACGTTTTGTATCCCTGGCCAATCTAGCAAATTTATAGGTAATATCTTTAAATGGATCAATTTTGATGTTAAATTCTAGAAAATATTTTTCCTGAACCATTTGAGCAGTCGTATTCCAAAGTGTTTTCACACTAGCTTCAGTATAATCAGTTCCATCTCTTTTTTTCATGTTAAAACCATAATCTTGAAGAATGTTTGCTATAACTTGTTCAGAAGTATCCTTTTCTAACGTATAATTGAATAACGTGCGTCCAGAAACAATCTAAACTGTTCCCACGCAGACTTTTTTGTCTTCATTGTATTTCGCGGTATACTTTGCCTAATTGTTCTCTCTATTTCATTTATTGAGTTATTTCCAAATCTTGTATTATTCATGTTAATAATACTTATTCAGATTTTTGAAACAGTTTTAATAATTTTTAGACAGTTAAATAAATAAATAAACAACTTAGTTTCCTTAGAAACCACTAACAATTACCGGGTAGGAAAAGCTTAACATTCCTGGACGACTGTGAATATTGCTAAGTCGAGGCGCAAGCCGAGACTTAGCAACACAGAGTCCAGGAATGTGGCTTTTCCTACGAGGTAAACATACTATTTTTCCGCAAATCGTTTAAAATTCGACAGATATTGATTGATTTAAAAAAAAACGCGATAATTTTATTCCCAAATAAATGGTGCTTTGAAATTCCTAATAAAATTACTTGGGTTACTATGGAAACGTATTGAGGTTGAATTGTCAAACTTGACGCTTATAAATTTAATTGCTGGTGTTCTCGAAAGTAAAATGATAAGTGATGATGAAATTTCCATTCCCGGGACTCCTCCAGAGCTGGTTGAGGCAGTGAATACTGCTTCATTAGAATTATTGCCAAAGAAATCAAGAGAAAAGTACGAAAATGCATACAGACGTTTTATGGATTATCGCATGAGTAAAAATACGAGTTCTTTCTCAGAAAATGTTGTAATGGCATACTTCCTAGACCTTTGTTTAAAGATGAAATCTTCAACATTATGGGCCAATTATTCAATGCTGGAGTCAACCCTTGCACTTAAACACAATGTAGATATATCTACATACTCAAAACTTCGTTCTTTATTGAAACGGCAAGCTCAAGGTTATAGGGCAAAGGAATCTAAGATTTTAACGAAGGAAGAAATTGAAAAATTTATCCAGGAAGCTCCAGATAAAGAAAATTTAATGATTAAGGTAATTTACAAGGTTTTAATTTCTATTTAGATTATAGCTTTATTTATTTTTTAGGTGGCTGTAATATTTGGTATTTCTGGGGCCTGTAGAATGGATGAGTTAGTCCGAATGACTGTACACGATATAGAAGACTAAGAATCTAAGCTTTTAATCAGCATACCTGATTCGAAAACCAACAAACCAAGATCATTTGTAATTAATAAGATCTACTTGAATGTTTATCGAAAGTATGTTTCGTTAAGACCAGAAAATATGAACCGTGACCGATTTTTCTTTAAATATCAAAGCGGAAAGGGTTGTAGACAAGTGGTAGGAATTCATCAATTCAGAAAAATGCCCAAAATAGTTGCTACTTATTTGAACTTGGTAAATCCGACAGAATATACTGGTCACTGTTTTCGTCGGTCTTCTGCAACAATATTGGTTGACTCTGGTGCCGACATAACTAGTTTAAAGAGGCATGGCGGATGGAAGTCATCAAACGTTGCTGAAGGATATATCGAAGAATCGCTTAACAATAAGGTTGAGGTGGCAAATAAAATTTTCACAGTACAAAATATTCCACAAAATGACCCTACCACCCTGCATGTTGTCCAAAATGTTTCTCATAGTTCTAAGAGTGTTCCTCCAATGTTCAATAATTGTACTAACTGTCAAATTACTGTAAATATAACAAATTGATCTTAAAAATGTATTCAGCAATGACTTGATGTTTTCAAAATATAAATTAATTCCTTATAAGCAATGTGTTTTCAATCATTTATGTAGAACACTAACAACTGTACGGAAATATCATTTCCTTACAGTAAGGAAATGACATTTCCTTACAGTAAGGAAGTCCTGACTTTTTCTTCAAGAAATTTTGACATCTAGCGATTTGCGGAAAAGACTTTATATCTTCTGTAAGTTCCTTGTGGCATAACTTATTCTTTTTTCTTATTTTTTTGGGAATCAAACCACAATAATGTTTTTTATTTTTTATTTCGACGTTTCGGTAGCGTTCCAGATTTTATCTAATGTCATTTTTTCGAGCAAATTTAGTGATTGGCAAAACTTCGAGTTAAAGAGAAATTTATCTGATAAAAGAAAAGATCGAGTGTTTTTTGGCAAGATAAATTAACGACAGAATATATGAATGAACAACAACAATAATTTTCTTTATTAACCAAACTTGCGACTCATTGTCATTGTGTAAAAGTGACGTCCGCTTACTAGATATTGAGGAAGAGGAGTTTTTATCGCGATAAAAAAGGATGCACCTTTTTAATCGATGTCAAAGTGACAATAACATTTCCAGGTATATGACATTTTAACATTGGAATTAATTTATCAGTTATGAATTTATTCTAGTGAAATAGTCCGGTAAATTTGTGTTGCTTAATAAAAAAATGTTGCCCAGCAACTAGACGACTATTGAGAACGCAACACGGAAGGTGGAACGTTTTAAGGGTGGCAGTTTATTGAGTTAAATTGCTATGAGAAACAGTTTCAACTTGGTTGGATGGTCGGATGGTTCTATTGATGATGAATTGTTATTTTTCCCTTCCCGCAATCACATACCGTTATTCTAATTTAACGATATTCAGGTGAAAATTGGAAAGTTAATGTTAACATCCTCCGTTCGTTGAGAAATCACGCGTTCAAATATTTTTTTCAAAATAACATTATTTACAATAACCATAATTATAATAATACTAACTTTTCATGAATTTGAAAAGTAATTGATATTATTCGAAATTATCTATTCCATCAATGAGAAATTTACCATCTTTAGTACCATTATTTGTACTTGTTGTCGGTGTGAAATAGTTGTTTTGTTATCTTCATTTTCTTGAAACTGAATCTTCAATATACGACTTCGCCACCAGAGAGGAGTTCCAACCTCCAAGTTATTTTACCGATAGTAGATCTCCACCATTTTCTACAAGCATAGTAGCCGGGGATCTGCGACGCGAGTGCCCTGCGTAGAAGATTTTCCAATTTTAAGAATGTTTCAATTTTTTAAGAACAGTTTTAATATTATGAATGCCCACAACTTGATAACCAATGAAGAATTACCGATTTTCCAAATTTGAATGCCGAATAAATCTACGTATTATTGGTATAAACCATAGGCATTAAAATGAAGTCCTTCTTTTGGGAATGACCAATACCCTGTTCTTTTTCTTTTTAGTATACCTCAATGCAACCAAAACTCTGGAACTGGTGCTCCCAAAATCATCCACAGTGTGCTTAACAGGCTCGTCACGTCTACAGGGGCCAAAAATACCACAAATTGATACATCCTTTTCAAGCAGCCGTGTATGATCATTTGCCTACAACAAAACTTGGCTACTTCTTCTTTGGTGTTTTTCCGGCAAAATTTCGTCCCAAGAGCAAATATATCTTTCCAAATTTGAAAATACCCATTTCTGTAGGGAATACGTTGATATGGTGTACGATTTGAAACAACTAACCTTCAAATGTCAATGTGGTCAAAAACTTTCGAAGTGATATTTTGGTCCACAGTACGTTAGGAGAATAAACCTCTGATTCGTTGATTCTTGCTTCAACGCCACTCTTCGAAATTTTCACATTCTTGACATATATAATCTATTTTTATAATGTCGATGGTTAAATAGTATATTATACACCAAGTTGGTGAAGACTATTATTATTGACCGAGCACCAAAAAATTAATTCGTGAGGGTCTTTGCCCCGAGCGTAATAAGGTGCGAGGCTCATAAATGTCTTCACCACCATGGTGTATATACAATTTTTTCAAGTACCATCCAAATTTAAGACAAAAATAAAAAATAACTCACAAACGCACCACGAGAAGTGTTTACCCCGTCGGCTGACACTGTCAGTTTTCGTTATGTCACCAGTTATTTTTAGTTGAGCGCGAGCTTTCAACTAATGGTATTTTTTTCCAAATAGTTTTATCTTAATAGGTAATTTCATGCAGCAAATATGTTGAGGGTAATATCCTGGGTACACAAAATTATGTTGCACATGTCTTTGTTGAACTCCCAAAATATTTGAATTTGACCATTATTGACCTAGGTTGATGATAGAAGGAATAATTAACTACTAATGAAGAAATTCAACTTCTCAGTTGACTAGAAGAAACAATAATTGTCAACTTCACAGCTAGTAATGGAACAACTAGCCTTATAACGTCACACGAGCTAGGAAGCTGTCTACGTATCGTCGGTACTCGATTCAAAATTTATTTTTATTTTAATATCACTTTTGAATAATTGCGAAATAAAATAAAAAATATTGTTTTATGAAACAACATTGACAATGACGTTGGCTCATTTCAGAAGAAAATTCGTGAAAACTCAACTCTCTTTGTGAACATCCTTTCCAGCCCAAGAATTGTGAGAAACGCAACCGTAGTAATTGGCACCTATTATTTTAATGCAATGCACACAATGCAATTGACAACTTGGAAAACAAATTCAATTTTGAATCGCACTTTGATAAATGTCAACACGAACAATTCTTATGTGTGAAGTCATGTGAGATGCTTATTACATACGCTTGCTTGATAGAATACAATCATTATTGGTAGCGTTCATCCCAACAAAATTGATCAGATAACGATTTTTGAAGTCGTTTCTAAATTCTGTCGAACGTGCTAAACTTGATATATAGACGCGACTATACTATTCCATGATTTGACATTTAGTCCGGGGAAGCTAGGTCGAAAGTTATCGTGGAATGGAAAACCAGCGATTTTACTCTTTTAAACGGAAGTATAATATGTAGTATCATTGTCTAATATATTCAGACAATGGTAGTATAGACCACTCTCTTAGATTTGTGAGAAGATTCCGCTCGAGCTTGCGATGCAGCTTTCAAGTAAAGCTTGGAGCACGTGAAATGCAACAGTTTCTCGTCCATAACTTTTTTAGATTTGATTGTACAAAAAAATTGTTGGTATAAAAATTGTAGGTAATTTTATACCCTATAAGATGACGTGATGCAATATTGGAAAAAAATTGTTGTAAACCCTCAATTTTTGAAAAATTGAAAAGATTTTTGCAAAATGGTTTTTTAAACGACAAACGTGATAAGAATAACAATTACGACATTTGCACTTTGCATTTCACGTGCTTCGAGCTTTGCTTGCAAGTTCGAGCGGAATCTTCCCGCAAATCTCTGGTGGAAATATTTTCCATTGTATATCCTCACTTCCCCGGACTAATTGGCAAAGCCAGCTACAGTAAAAAGGTTCACATATGTGTTGGCATCCATTTAGCTCAGTCACGCAGGACGACACCGGACGCATTTTCAAGTTGAGCAATGTGAATTTATAAATTAAATTTAACGTGTTTCGTAATTTTTTTGATCAATATGTACAGTCGCCGAAATAACGGATTTATTCCGTTTTTTATTCACACACTGTATGTTAAGCCCACTTCTCTCAGAACCTAATAATGATTAACTTTTATACGTTGCATGTGGTATACCTACATATAATTTTAATTTCGTTCAAATAGGAATTGAACCACAAAAACTAATAATGAAATTGTGAAATTGAAGCACCCAAGAGGTGAATATATACATCAATAGATGTCGCCGTCTTCATCGATTGTCACGAATAAATAAAGTAGTGGAAAGAAAGACCTGAGGAATTCGTGAGCTGAATAGAAATGATATTTCCATACTTTTACTGCAGACACCATCCCCCAAGAATAATTCTGAAGGTAAAAATTCAAACAGTGTCCTCCAGAATGCACGTTCTTTATAAGATTGCTTCAAAATTCAATTTCAATAATAAAAATTAGAAAGCATTGGTTAAGCAAAACCAGAGCTGCTAACGTTTTTTTTTTGAACGATGTTTTCATTCCCCAAAATACTGTTATATTTAATTGATTTTTTGTTTCAGATATGAAGACTCAAAAATCTAAATTCACCCAAGTTACCACAAATGATAACGAAAATTTGGGGATCACCATACTCCCAACTTCACCTGTTGATGTAGAGAACCGAAATTTGGACAAAAATAATTATCCTGAAGGACACTGCCAAAATATTAATAAAAATTCGGAGATTTTGTTGAGAAATCCGTATGGAGGACTGGATTCAATACGCGACATTCAGAGGTAGGGTTTTTTTATCACAACGAACCATTGCATGAACCAAAGCAGCCAGCTGATTTACTGTACTTTACTAGCACATTAAGTCCACCCAGCAATCCCCGTACCTTTGGGTAGACGGTATAGGTCCACTAAATGCGTGGCATATGTTTCAGGTCACCACATTGGTCTTTTTGGAGCGCAGCGCCTCAAAGTCAGATAAAATATAGGTTACGGTTTCGATCTCCATGCCACAAACTCTGCAGCTGAGATCTCCGTTTTATGGAGATGGTCTATTTTCACTGGAGCATAACCTGTTACTTTACATTACTAGAAATGATTTCAAGCTGATGACTCTAATGATTTATTCAAGTTATTCAGTCCGTTTAATATATATTTATCACTATAAATGTCTTACTGTGAACCTGCTTTGGACTGTTTTGCTGGCTTTGTACTCATTCTTACATTTGTTCTTGAAACACCCTCTTTGTGTTCCAAGGAACTAATTCTTGTCCAACAAATATCGTAACTTCTTCTCGCAAGCTCATCATAGAAGCGTCAGTCTGGCTTGGGTCTTGCTAGTGCTTCCTGTGATGTATCCCTGCCTAATATTCAGGTCCAAGGAAAAATTTAGTGGCCATACATGAAAGATAACCTCACTCACAATGTCCCCAATGGATACCCAGGTGTCCTGATCTTTGATCTAAGCTAAGCTGCTTAAGTTGTTTTGAGGCCCAAATATCCTAATCATTGCTTCTCCCATTATCACGAGATTTGGTGTGGGAGGGCCAAATAAGCCTTCCGCAGCTTTGTGCCACAAAGGACATTGAATTACTCTTAAATGTGAAAGAATGTGATAATGGTTGGTTTTATCTTGCAGATATACCAGACCCGTTTAACTTAGAAGTGTTTTTTCATGTCCTTCGTGGCATATAGCCAGGGAAGTAGTTGTTGCTTCTCAGTCTGCTCTTCGAAAAGTAATTTTCAAATTTGTAGGGCGTTATGACAGTATTAAACTTAAATCAGTTTTGATGTAGTTAGTCTCTTCTGAAATGTACCGGTACAGAAAACAATAGAACTTGTCAAATCGAAATTAGAAATAGATCAGACCCTTACAGAAAGGACCAAATTGAGCGTAGCAGCAATAATAGAATTATTAGAATTATGTATAACAAAAACATGTTTTCAGTTCAATAATAATTTTTATGAATTTTGGTCTTGCCATGGGCTCTTGCCTCTCACCAATTCTATCGAATATTTACATGGAACATTTTGAAGAATAAATAGTGAATAATCAAAAATTAAAACCAATTGTCTGGTGGAGATATGTAGACGACATTTTTGCAATATGGCCTTATGACTTAGTATCTCTGAATGATTTCTTAACGTATATAAATGAAGGAGAAAAATCTATAAAATTTGAAATTTGAAAAAAATAACAATTTTTTGCCATTTTCAGTTGTTCCTATCAATAAAACACCAACAGGGTATGAAACAAGTGTTTATCGTAAGCCAACTCACACTAATAGGTATTTGAATTTTGAATCAAATGCGTTAAAAAAGGGGTAGTAAAATTTTTATACGATAGGGCCAGAATCATTTGTTCTAATGATAATCATTTCACAAAGGAGAAAACTCTACTTAAAAATGTTTTGAATGCCAATAATTACCCGGCAGAATTTGTAAATAAAGAAATTGAGAATATAGAGAAGGACTCATTGTTAATACCCAATAATAATAACAATAATATTAATAATTCAGCTTGCATAATTTTTAAAAACTTGACAATACCGTATGTTAAGGGTTTATCAGAAAAAAATTAAGAAAATTGGTAATCAATTCAATATACGAACTAGCTCCAAATCTAACAATACGTTGAGATCTATACTAACAAAAACAAAACCAAAAAATGAAGAACAATCTTCAAAAATTCCATATATCAGATATCTTGTGAATGCGACAAATTCTATTTAGGTGAAACATCTAGATCAGTGAAAGTCCGAATAAGTGAACATGAAAAATATATCAAAGATAGGGAGTTCTTTAAGTCAGGTATTTGTAAATATGCTTGGGAAGAGGGGCATAAAATTCAATGGGATTTGACAAAAATAATATTGAAAGAGCCCAATAATAAAAAACGAAAAATCAAAGAAAGTGCTTCGATGCAACTGAATGCAGATAAATGTGTAGCTAGTATTTCAGCTGAATGAAGTCAAATGTGTAGCTAGTATTTCAGCTGAATGTAGTCAAATTTGTTTTTTTTTTCTTGTTTTTTTTGGCTTGGACTCACGTCATTCAGCCAGGTCAAATTTGGTTACCAATGTTAGAAAGAGAAATTTTCAATAATCAATTACCTGCGTTATCAGGATAGCATCATAAGTTTTTATCCAGGTTTTTTTATGATTTATCATTGGAATAGTTGTTAATCGATACACACTTTAATACACAAAATCACCAAACTAAGTCATACATATTTTGAAAACAAAAATAATCATACATAAAAAAGTAACAACATACGCGTTTTATTAACATTTCCAAAATAAGCGAAAAAAGCGCTATCCCAATAAAAACCGTTCCTGTAACGTGCACTTCACTGAATTCCATTTCTAGTAGACTATCATATCTTTGGAATGTCATATAATAATAGTATATTACGTAACGTTTGTGGTAAGGGGCATTTTACGCACGAATGGAAAAGTTACGCACAATGCCGCGTAGCGGCGAGTTCCATTAGTGCGTAAAATGCTCTACAACACGAGTTTCGTACTATACTTTACCTACAACCTACTTGTACTTGTATTTTTTATAAGAAGCATAAGAAATAACAGTTACATAATTAGAGGTGCTTGGTAAACTCCATCTCTATTACTCTATTACCAATGAAAGAAGCACATTAAAGAACTAACGTTTAATCATTATTAATACATTGTTAATAATCGGAAGTCCATTTTTCAATTATAATCAATACATATACATAGCCCATTGGGCTTTTCATAGTTAAACGTGGCCATATCTAATGTTTTCAAATAGTAAATTTTGAATAAAATGGAGACGTCTATTGACAGTCGCTTAGATGTTGCTAGGGAAGCCGTGCGATTTACTTTACAGCTGCTCGTTTTTTTTACAGTACGTAATAGACGTCATTACATTGATACCGACTGTGTGTTATTGACTGATTACAGTGGGGGTCGTAGGTAATAGTATATTACGTAACCTGTGTGGTAAGGAGCATTTTACGCACGAATGGAAAAGTTACGCACGATGCCGCGTAGCGGCGAGTGCGTAATTCCGTGAGTGCGTAAAATGCTCTACAACACGAGTTTCGTACTATACTTTACCTACAACCTACTTGTACTTGTATTTTTTATAAGAAGCATGAGAAATAACAGTTACATAATCAGAGGTGATTGGTAAACTCCATCTCTATTACTCTATTACCAATGAAAGAAGCACATTAAAGAACTAATGTTCAATCATTATTAATAATATTGTTGATAATCGAAAGTCCGTTTTTCAATTATAATCGATACATATACATAGCCCTTTGTGCTTTTCATAGTTAAACGTGGCCATGTCTAATGTTTTCAAATAGTAAATTTTGAATAAAATGGAGACGTCTATTGACAGTTGCTAAGATGTTGCTAGGGAAGCCGTGCGACTCACGCTACCAAAACGTCGAAATAAAAGAATAAAAAACATTATTGTGGTTTGATTCCCAAAAAATAAGAGAAAAAAATTAAACTATCACTCTTGACAACTATTCATAACACGATGTACTAAAAGGAGAATAATTATTAAGAGGAAACTGTCTTCAGGTAGTTAACAAAAACATTGTTCCATCCTTGACTATGTGGAATCTTTCCATGATTATCAAATGAAATTGAATAATAACAAAAACCACAACAAAAATATAATATTGATTATCCTAGCGGTCTCACAAATTATATTTGAATCGATAGGAGTGAATTATAGAAATGGATATACGTATACGTATTTATCATTATTGAACTATTGTTTCAGGTACAGTCCGGAACGAAACTCTGAGAGATTTCTGACGCAAACCAGTGAAGATATAGAACTTTGTAATTGTATCACTCCAATATATCAGAAAACACGGCTAGCGGACCAATGGGGTAAAAATCATTCTCAAACAATAGGCTTAAATCGCTCTTTTTCGTCGCTCCCGAAAATGGAGACTTCAAATTTCACCATGGACAGAAAAACGGGGAAATATATCACGCGATCTAAAGACCCTCATCGAATTCTCAG
The DNA here is from genome assembly GCA_910591685.1 of Galerucella tenella. Taxonomy (NCBI): domain Eukaryota; kingdom Metazoa; phylum Arthropoda; class Insecta; order Coleoptera; family Chrysomelidae; genus Galerucella; species Galerucella tenella. Next base: position 42,000 of record CAJUYH010000091.1, on the reverse strand, counting down.
AGTGCAAAGTCCGGAAATCATCAATATACACAGAGGACCTTTTTATCAAGGATACGAAACTGATTGCGGTACAGATGTTGGTAAATATAAGTGCAAGGACCACGAATTCAGGAGAGGACACAGTGTTAGATCTGTGGGTACTAGGTAAGCGAATTTATTTACAATTAAAGATTTATACAGTGTGCCAATTTTCAAACTGACAGAGTCAACGGAGAAAAATGTAAGAAAAACCTCAAAACTGCCCAACAGTTATACAGAATGGAATAATAGAGCAAAATAAGAAGGTAGGGCACTTGACTCTGGGAAAATTTCCTAACTCAACAGCATTGTAAGCCACGCCCTTTTCCAGCATGGTCACCGCAAAAGTTGCCATTTTATATCCGTCGTTACCTATCGATAAGTATCGACAAATCAATTAAAAATAATTATTCTGGAGTTTCCTCAGCGGCAAGTAGTATCAAACTCTGTTAGTTAGTCATGAGAAACATGGAAAAAATAATTCGGTGTCTGATATCAAACTGAAAAAATGTTAATGATTGAAATAAATTCCAAAGATTTATCGGTGAAGGCTGTGACAATTCTTTATAATAGTTTTGTTTGTTCTCTTCTTCAATATGCATGTGTAATATGGGCCCAATATCATAGGGTTCATATATATTATTTGGAAAAAGTTCAACATGAATTTCTTGGGTATATAGCTTACAAAATGCATATCCCAGTTGGTCAGTATTATTAACTTTATGTCTTTGGAAAATAAACGAACTTTAACGGAACTTACTATTACCTACTATTCAAGTTGTATCCAGAACTTCTTGCATGGTTTTCCTTCAAAATTCCCAGTAAAGTCACTCGTAGGGGTCCAGTAAGGTTCGCGACCCTCGAAATTTTGCAGCGAGCGTTTTAATAAAAACAAATTCTTGGATTATTCACTTTTGAAAGAGAAAATCGCAATTGAAAGTACCAAAAGTCCGCCATCTTTTTTAAATATTTGACAATTTTGTCTTGATATGGGATGGTCACAAATTTAAGAGACAGCGGTGAATGGGCAATGTTGCCAGCTTTCATTTCCGTATCTCGTTACGGCTTGGAAATAACACCAAGATTTTAGATTTATCTTTTCTCATATAACACCGATGCACTTACTATCTTTATGATCTTAAATGTATATATTGAAAATATACTTTTTAGACATAATATTGTATGTTCCACAGGAACTAACTTGGTACGTATATTTTATGACGTTAGAGTAAAAATAAATAACTATGTATACTTTTGTGATTTTTAGTTGAAAATTAACGTTAAATGTCCCGATAAGTAGGTATATAAATATTCGTCCTATCACGAACATATTGTTGATTATAAAAAAGAAGGGTTTTTAAAATAATCGCAAGAACACAGCTCCAGTGGATTGTTCTATTCAATTTCAGCCATATTTTATATTTATATATATGGCTATTATTTCACATTCGACAAATGTTTACTTGAATAAATGGGAAAATATAGTTTTCATAAAAGGATCGAAAAACCTCATTCATGTGGAATACAAATTAGAAGCCACTTTTTCGAGAAGGGGAAGGGAATAAACATGTATGTATATAGATAGACATGAATATAAAATGATTTTCATTCCATATGATGTTTTCCAAAAAGGGGAAGGGAAGTCAGTTTGCTTATCAATGAATTTTCTAATTCAAAGATCTAGATTGATTGATTGATATTGCGAGCACGCCAGGTCGACGTCGACCCGGCGCGCATTCATTTGGAATACAAATTATTAGACACTTTTTCGAGAAGGGGAAGGGAATACATCTCTTCACCTCAAACTGCCTGACTTCATGGGATTTCTACTGGAGCAAAAAAAATATCATAATTCAACACACATACCGCTTCCCGACCAACTGACACAGATCAAAGTGTAACTAAAATATCATCAAATACGGAGCAAGAGAATAAGAAAAAAATTGTTAACCTAACTGTTATATAAATATGATTATGAATGCAAATAATTTTATATTGTAATATATTCATGTAATGTATCACAATGTATTCAGCTGAAGGAAAATTAAGACCATTTGACAACGCCGTTAGGAATTGTCACCTGATTCTAATCTGTGAACCTAGGATATCTAGACATAAGCTCTGACATAAGATTTTAGTGTGCAATTTTATAAGCTTAAGTGTCAAACGAAAATATTTATGCTCACGAATATTTCTAAAAATTGGTAAAATTTAAGTATTTTCTTCCGGTTTTTCGTGTGAAACAGACTGACATTTAGTTCAAGAAAATAACCTTTACTGTTTAAAGTGAAAATATTTATCGTGAAATAGCATGAATTAGTGTTAAAAAAATACAATTTTTTGAACTAAAATCGTGATTTTTGAAGTAATTACTGGATGATCCAGCGAAATTTTTGTTCTAATCTGCTTTATTTAAGGTAAGCTTTCAAACAAATCTAAAATTAACATAAAATTTCGAGGGTCGCGAAGTCGACCAGAACCACTCGTAGTTACAACTTTTTGGAAGTTCCTTTTCACAGTACCAATTATGGTTAGCATTGCTCGGTTTCACGGCTGGCTTGGTCAATAAATTCATATTGTGATTTGGGGCATAACTTTACTGGAGTTTTATTGAATAATTCCAAAATTTCAATATTATGTTATTATTATTTTATTTTATTATCTTGATGTTTATTATGTCAATTACTACATTATGTGTCATTTTATTGTATTTTAGGTTAATAATAGTGTATTTCTGATGTCTTTGTTTAAATTTGTAACTGCCAACTGAATTGTATAGTTTTATACTTTTATTTATAAATGTATTCTACAAGGGGGTGATCCCGTTCATAGAGAAATGAATAGATGATCAGAATGGTTCCCATTGCTTTGTCATTGATAGTACTACCCACTTTCAAGCGGTAAGTTTGGTGACCGGTGCTCGGTCTTGCTAGTTGAGTAACATATTTCATCTAGAGCTAGATTGCTATCGTCGTCCAGTTGGTACTCTAGTTTATGAACAATTGAGGGCTCAATAGCGTTCTCCAGAATATCAAGGTTCATTTCACGGTTTGAATTTCTCATGTTTTTTTGGGAATGCTGACCGGACATTGAAGGGTGAGGGAACATATGCACACAATTCGCTGGCAGATGACAGCCTATGCAGGTTCTGCCAGGAAGAAGACGAAACCGCGGAGCACATACTGTGTGAGTGCGAAGGTCTAGCAAGGGTGCGGTTTCACTAACTTGAAGAAGAAAAACCGAGGGCAGACTGCTACGCAAGGGAGGCGGTATCCAGGCTATTGGGTCTAATGAAAAAATCAAGCTAGATATCGAGCTCTAAATATGGGGAGGACCACAATAGATCTGCAAAGGTCACAGTGGGATAGGACAAAGAGCCACTCCAATTCTAATCTAATCTTATCTATGCTTATTTGCATTTGCGTACACACATCACTGAAACAAATATTCTCCCGGAGACTCGATTATCAATTATGTTTAATTACAGTTTCCTATAATTTGTCGTATTCAGTAATGAGTGATACCAATAAATATCGATTGATGATAGATTTAATATCATTATAACATCTCACAAAGTTTTTTAAAAATATTTTCCAAAACCAACGACCGTCCAACTGAGAAGACACATCCACTTCTCGGGCTGTATGCCGCTACAGATATTGAATTACCAGAGCTGGATTGAGCTTGTGGCTTGGGGTCTTCGCTGATATGATATCTTGTGACTTACGATATTTTCCATTATTCTATGTTGTTCAATAAATTCAATCATCTAAGTTTCCCCGAAATTTTGAATTAAGTAGGCTTCGCTACTTTTTAGTCTCACTCCTTGGGAGAGTTGAATCCGACTCTGTGAATTACACTTCTAAGTTGAACGGGGTCGGTACAGTCTAAAAGATTCAACAAACCATTCTGGTTTGCAATTAGAAGGGACAACTTCACTATAAGACCGATCTTGTTATATTTGCGCTTCATACGTACAAGGTAAATATTCTCCGTTCGGAAGCTCTGAGAGCATAATCCCGAAAGATAACACAGAAATCACAATCAATATATATTCTCAAGTAAAGGGAATGTTAAAGTCGTGACAACAGCGACATCCTCACCTCCAGCCGCAAACCAAAATTCTAGATTGACTCATTGAATCTTGTAGATCATACTGACCCCGTTCAACTTGGATGTGTAATTCAATGACTTGGCATATAGTACAAGAAGTACTTGTTCCTTCCCAATCAATGGTTATTATTGTTTGGAAAATATTCTCCAAAAACGTTGTTAGCGTTATAATAGTATTAAATTTATGATTCTTCGATATCATTATTAATTCTTCAAGACATAATTTCCCAATATTGACCTCGACTGTCTGGATCTTCATCACCAAATTATAAAAGAATTTGCCTTTTATAGGGGTGAAATATAAAAAGGTGCAGAAGTGATTGAGCATTATTCTTTGCGTGAAATATTATGGGAGCTTTCTACGATCAATTTAAATGATTCGATCATTCAGGCTTACTGGAAACCGTTCGCTGGGTCAAACCATCAGATGTGTTTCCAAACATTCAGGTAGTTTTAAGGATGTAGTCATGACATAAATCACCTTAAAATACTTGAAATGGAACTGCGTGTAGATATGTCAACCAAGCTGCTACATTACATATTTCTTGTAAAGGACCCCGCGCTTTTCTTATGACAAAGTGGCGTTCCGTCAAATGTTATGAATTTTGGATATGATGTTGTCTCGACTTCTTGACCAAAAGTGTCCATGGGACCAATTCAATCCTATTACTAGTTTCCCATATACAGGGTATTAAAGTTGAAAAATCTTTGTTTTTCGTGACCACATAATTTTATTATTAACAAATAAATATGCATTTTTAATTGATAGTACCATTGATATGTTCTAGTTTATCGTAAACTTACACATAAATAGTTCAAAATGTCAACATATACAGGGTGGGACTCAATTATACAAGGACGGATTTTTGGAATTCTAAGAAATTCTTATATTAAATGAAAACAAGGTCAGAAATAAAAAGTTACTTCATATTCAATGTTCTGGCATCAAATATACTAGTTCTAGAGGTATTCCATACAGGGTGATTCTTAATGCATTAGTTTTTTTCGATATGAAATAAATAAGTTACAACATGTATTTTAAAAGTAGATTTTGATGTTTAAAACGTATTGGTTACCTAGATATTAGTACTTTTCTTAAAATAGAGGGTGATTTGCACATATATCTTGTTATTAAACCGACAAAAATTAGAGAAAATCCACTTTTTCTGAATCACCCTGTATTTTATAATTAGATCCGTCAAAATGTTTAATTTATTTTGTTTTGTAATGAGCTTAAAATAGTAAATGAGCTGAGAAAATTTCATAATCTGTTTTTCAGAAACAGGGTCCTGAGGGTGGAAGAGGTATCGATCAAAGTTAACTTTATAGAAAAACCAGATTTTCATGATTTAATAATTGTTTTGCTCTGTCGGTTCTGTCAACAATTTGGCATTTATAACCTCAATTAATTATATTGTGAATATTTTGATTGCTTTTACTTTGTTTTCTTTAAATTTTGCAATCTTAACAAACGATATCCAAGATATTTTTGAGGAACTTTCAACCGACGATGAAGAAGATGCTATGAATATTGTTGAAGGCACTTGGCAACATCTAGGAATCGGCTGGATCATTTCACGTTGTGGAACGAAACAGAACTACACTAATGATAGAAGAGATTCAATTTTATCATTGGAAAAGTTTATGGCTCGTCTATCTATTCAGACAGGAACAAATAAAATAAAAATTCGACACTGGGAACGAAATAACAAATACACCAGACAGACATATCGAAACTAGACCATAAAACTAAAGTCAAAATGCCAAAACTGTAGGCAATGCTGCTGAGTACCCTACCCTCAGGACCCTGTTTCTGAAAAACTGGTCATAGTAAGATTATGAAATCTTCTCAGCTCATTTACCATTTTAAGCTTATTACAAAACAAAATAAATTAAACATTTTGACGGATCTAATTATAAAATACAGGGTGATTCAGAAAAAGTGTATTTTCTCTAATTTTTGTCGGTTTAATAACAATATGTAAGTGCAAATCACCCTGTATTTTAAGAAAAGTACTAATATCTAGGTTACCAATACGTTTTAAACATCAAAAATTAATTTAAAAATACATGGTGTAACTTATCTATTTCATATAGAAAAAAACGAATTTCAGGTTGCATTAAGAATCACCCTGTATGGAATACCTCTAGAACTAGTATATTTGATACCAGAACATTGAATTTAAAGTAACTTTTTATTTTGACCTTGTTTTCATTCAATATACGAATTTCTTAGAATTCCACAAATTCGTCCCTGTATATGTTGACATTTTGAACTATTTATGTGTAAGTTTACGATAAACTAGAACATATCAATGGTACTATCAATTAAAAATGCATATTTATTTGTTAATAATAAAATTACGTGGTCACGAAAAACAAGAATGTTTCAACTTTAATACCCTGTATATCGGAAACTAGTCATAGGATTGAATTGGTTCCATGGACACTTTTGGTCAAGAAGTCGAGTACAACATCATATCCAAAATTTATAACGTTTGACGGAACGCCACTTTGTCATAAGAAAAGCGCGGGGTCCTTTGGGTATGAAAAGCTGCAAACTATCACGTGTGTATGTTGGCTACTGTTCGTATAACAACACAAGTTGAAGGAGGGGAATTTTAAGGTGAAAATTCCCAGCTTTCGCCCAAAACTTGGATTAATGTAGTTCGAGTAAAAATATATAGCCTTTCAGCTGTTTCCCTTTGAAATGTGGTGAGAGGGTTGTTTATTTTGGTAATTAAATGTTAACTGTGAGCAGCCCACTAAACATATATTGGTTCAAGAAACACCAATTACAATATTGTTTGAGTTCATCGTTGAAGTTTCTGATTCCTAAGAAAATCTTCAACCTAACCCGCTGAAATCCATAATTAACCTAGGTATATAGTTTCGGATATTAGAACAGGAAGCTCAATTATCTTGTTCATTCCACAAATATAAAAGCTAAAGCTAGATATTCTACTGTTATACGTGCTCCAATATTTCAATACAATGTGAAATAGGTTGGGTTAAGTCATTTGAAAAGTAAAAGAACCAATAAAAATGTTTTCCAAAGTGATGATAAATAAAAGCTTAGCATTTGTTTGAAATACAACTAGTTGCAAAAAACACGGCGTTTTGCATCGTGTTTATATACAAGATTTTTTGTAATTCAGTTGACGAAAATAAAAAAGGAAATTTTCATTTAACGTTTCATTGAAATTTTAAATACTATCAAAGCCATGCTTGTTTGTTTCTATGGAGATAACCATTACAACAATTATCAAAACCTCAAATGTTAAGACATATTTGTCAAAATAACCACATTTATTTGTTAATTCTGCCCAATCTGTCTTTAAAAATGAGCGAATCTGAAGAGTCCCTACCTTCAGATGTTGCAGATGTTGCAAAAGCTGTTGTAGCAAATTTGCTTCCAAGTGAGTAAAAAGCAGCTTATGAAACAGCTTATTCTAACTTCCAAAAGTGGTGCGAAGTGAAGAAGATAAATACTGAAAAAACGGTATCGGAAAAGATTCTTCTTGCTTATTTTTCATACAAAGCCAAAATATTCCAACCGTCGACGATGTGAAGTCACTATTCGAAGTTACGAACAACAATTTATGTCAATAAAAATGTGGATATCAGTGAGTTTACAAATTTGATTGCTTTTTTGAAAAGGAATGCGGAAGGATATCGGCCAAAAAAATCAAAAACATTCAGTAAGGAAGATTTCAGTAGATTTTCAATAGAAGCTGATGATCAAAGTTATTTAGGTTTGAAAGTAATTTTTATAGTTGAGATAGCAGGAGGTTGCCGAAGAAATGAATTACTAAATATGCGGATCGAGGATGTTAGCGACTGCGGTTCTTTCATTAAAATAAGCATTCCAGATACGCAGACAAAGATTGAGAGAATTTTTACAATTGATGGAATTAATCTGATTGCATTAGTCCGAAAATACATTCAAATGCGTCCAAACCATGTAAAAAATAATCGTTTTTTCCTCGGATATCGAAACGGAAAATGCAATATTCAACCTGTTGGCATCAACACATTTTCTGACACCCACAAAAAATAGCAACATTCCTTGACTTGCAAAATCCTAAATCATACACTAGCCATGCATTTGGCAGATCGTCTGCAACGTTACTGTCAGATGCTGGTGCTGATATACAAACGTTGAAAAGGCATGGTGGATGGAAGTCCAACGCTGTTGCTGAAAATTATATTGACGAATCTATCAATAATAAAAGAAAAACAGCTGTGAAGATACTTGGGCAAAATACATTGACAAATATCGACAATATCGCAGTTCCGAAACAAAGTACATCGACAAGCATAACAATGAATTCAAACGTGGCTGAGTTTTTTAATAATGATGTATCATCTGAGGTTTCATTTATGTCTACAAGTAATGAACAAAAGGCAGCAGTATTCCGTGGCAATACGTTTCAAAACTGTACGTTTAATATTTATAATAAATCACAGTGATTTCTCAATAAAAATATTATAATATGTAGTTGTCTAATTAATTTCATAATAAAACTAGGTATTCATAGTAAAAATAAATGGATTTGTTGTCCCTGAGTGACAAAATGAACCACGTTTTGCAACTAAAATGAGTGTCAAAATGATGACATTTCGTAAGTGAATTGCCAAAATTTTTTTAAGATTGAAGAGAGAAGAAACTTCCAAAGCAACCACAGCAAAATGAAGTCAAATAAAGTTGAGAAAACATTAACCGTGTGTTTTTGAATTTATGCGGAAAAATGTAAGTGAAATTATGATGGGTCTTACCTATGACAAAATTTTCCTCAGCTCAGTTTATTCCGATATATCACCCCTGAAAGCTGCTTTATGAAATTAATCTTTTTTTCTCCAATTTGAGTGTAGATGGAAACTTCAAAAAAATTCCAATTCCAACCAAAATACATTATCGTAGTCGACGTCTCATCGCTCATAAGACTCGCTCAAATATTGTAGACGTATTTCTCATTGTACCACACGCTGTACAGTTCTCCAAATCGTTGATACTAAGTATCGGTTTGTTATAAACCAATGACCTAAGGTGGCCCCACATCCAGAACTCATAAATTTAATTCTGTAGTTCCAAGAAGCTGCGATCAATCTCGATCAATCCAAAAGTTGAGATAAATTACATAAATGTGAGCATCCCACACGAAACACATATTTTGTCTGATGTCCTCAAGTAGATCAGGGAGATCATTTTAAAGGAGACTGGTGTGAGACAGAAAATGTGGTCCAATATCCTCATAATTCTAATTCACACATACTGAGGAAACATGCTCCTTCTGCCTATACGAGATTATTACGAAAACTCAGGATGGAAACATCTGCATACATGGGGACTTATTTTCTTGAGCCTAGTACATCATTCCAGTAGGTACTCACGTTGACAGGCTATAATACAGGGTGTCCCAAATTAGAATGACTGATTTTAAACATAAATGCCCAGCTTATTAATTGCTCCAAAGAGATGGGGTTTTCACTAGTTTCACTAGTTTATCAAACAGATTTTTTCAGGCTTGGCTGGCATCTCATCTCATCCACACAGGGTGCTTTACTAATGTTGGTCAAATTCAAAGGGAGAAATATGTATTATTTCAAATGGAACATCCTATAATTTTTGATCTCATTCGAAAGAGCAATAATTCTCCTTTCCAAAAATGTATAGTTTTCTATATTTTGTTTCATTAACAACAAAGATATTCGAAGTTTCATGTAGTAGTAATTTTGTTAAGTCATATAAGTCGGTTTCGGAATGATCTATACAGTGAGTAGAAAAGCTCAAACTGTAAAAATTTATGCAGAAACGAAATCAATAAACAAGGAGGATATCCAGAAGGAAATTTATGAAAAATCCGCCGTCACTGAATATAATTAAAAAAATGTATGTACAATTTATCGAAACTGGTTGCATTGCACTCTTAAAAAAACCAAGAAATAATGATGGTCTTTTAAACAAGTTGATGTCAGTTAATGAAGTGCCACATGATAACGATCATAAAATTTCCATTAGAAAAATTGCTGGAACTTTAGAGCTTAGCAAGAGTGACGTTCAAAGATGTCTAAAAATTTTAAGATTAACTCCATACAAAATTCAGACTTATCAAAAATTGTACGAGTCAAATTATGAAAAACGAGTAATGGTATGTGAGACTTTACTTGACTCATTAAGAAACGAACCCAATTCATTATGAATTATGTCTGATGAAGCAATGTTCCACATTAATGGCATGTGTAACAAACATAAGTGTAGAATATGAGGTTCTCAAAAACCAATTTCTTCCAATCAATTTGTTGTTATGCGTCAAACGGCCACAGCATGAGTTGATTTTATGCATCAAAATACGTTCATATGAAACTACTAATTAAAAATATATACTACTACTTGAAACCTCGAATATCTTTGTTGTTATTGGAACAAAAGAAAGAAAACTATACATTTTTGGAAAGGAGAATGATTGCTCTTTCGAATAAGATCAAAAATTATAGGGTGATCCATTTAAAAAAATACATATTTTCCCCTTTGAATTTGACCAACATTAGTAGAACACCCTGTGTTGATGAGATGAAATGCCAGCCAAGCCTAAAAAAATCTCTTTGATAAACTAGTAAAACTAGTGAAAACCCCATCTCTTTGGAGCAATTAATAAGCTGGGCATTTATGTTTAAAATCAGTCACTCTTATTTGGGACACCCTGTAAATTGAGAGTCTTTCTCCGGGACTATAAGCTGAAAGTCAAGAAAAATTTTTTGTATATTGTGTAAAAAATTTATTTAAAATTGCAAAGCACTTTCGGCTATTGGGCCATCATCAGTGCCATACCTGCAAGTAAGCAATAATCGTTGGAAAATTAAAAAAAAAATTAGTAAAGAATTACTTACTCGTCAGATATGAAACAAGGAACAAGGAAATTTTTAAAAATCATCCCCTGATTGTCGGGCAGAACACTCAAAGTGCAGATTGAAGATGAGCTATATGATGAGTTTAGTACTTATTGGAACTCCACAGGGTGGAGTATTAGGACCACTTTTATTTCTCCTCTACATAAATGACCTACCCTTAAGTATAACAAATGGACGCGTTTTTATATATGCAGATGACACAACGATTGTAATCGTAGCTGATATAGTTTAAATGAATTACTTGGGAAAATACAAATAACCATGATTGAGTTCATTCATTGGTGTCAAATAAATCACCTCATTATTAATGAAAGTAAAACCATTTTTATCCAATTCAAATCTCCTCTTAGGGAAGGCATCAACTTAATTTTTACATTAAACAATAGTAAGTTTGAGTCAGTAGAGCACACTAAATTTCTTGGAATGGAATTAGATTCCAAACTAAAATTTAACCATCAAATTGACTCTCTCTGTAAAAAACTAAATAAACTCTACTTTGCTTTCAATAATCTAAAATCAAATTTTTATCAATGTCACCTACTCAACTTGTATTATGCTTTTATATACTCTGCTATCAGCTGCAATATAGTTGTGTGGGGCCTAGCAACAGATTTTGAGCGAATATTCATTCTTCAAAAGCGATTCATTCGTCTAATTTTTAACTTGAGGTATAACGAATCTTGTAGAGATACATTTAAGAAGAATGACATCATGACCTGCACATGTATTTATCTCTTTAAATTGTTAACCTACACTTTTCTTAATAAGAGTAAGTTTTAAATAAATAGAGTCCATAATTATAACACGAGAAATAGAGGTGATATCCACCTAAATCGATTCAATCAATTTCAACTAAAAAAGTCTCCAATGTATGCAGGAGGTCAGTTTTTTAACTTGCTACCTGACTCAATCGAAGAAATAAAATATTTTAACAAATTTAAGAAAAGTTTAAAGTTATTTTTAACTGAAAATTGTTTTTATTCTCTTGACGAATTTATTGGCTGGAACAATAACACTTAATTTCTGTGATTTTGTCTATTTACTTTCACTTTAAATTTTAACAATACTTTATCCGTCTCGTAGTTTTACTCCGTTTTGTAATTTTATTGTTTGCTACTAATGCTCTTATTATTACTGCCTAACCTACTTTTAGTATTCTGTATTTGACTTGTCTTATGTCATGTAAATGATACACAAAGATTAATAAATTTATCTATCTATCTATTTATCTATCTATCTATCTATTTATCTATCTATCTATCTATCTATCTATCTATCACCTAGAATTTTATAACTTTTCCTTAATCCGTTTCAAAGATAATCCCATGGTACGAGACTTTTCAGCAACGCTGTATATTTTCAAACTTTCCAAAAATGTACAAAATCCAATTCATTTGGAACACATCTACCTACAATTGACGTACAAAACCATTGGGTATCGTTGATACAAGAGATACGCCGATATGGATTACGGGTAGACCGTGCTGTTCGACTCGCTTGACCAGCACTACCAAATACATACAAACACAAATTGGACATGATTCATTGCAGTTCACTTTCACTCCTCGATACGTTATATACGGTCGACCCCAAGCATCCGAGCAGTATGTGAGGGGATAAAAAAAGCGAATAACCAAGGGAATTTGGATAACTTATGCGAAGAGCCGTAACGATTAGATTAGATTTACGGATTGACTTTTATACATTTTTTGTTTCAAAAACAAACTGCCATCAATTCTACTTAGTTGAAAATGGAAATTTTCATTTCAATGGTTTTTATTCAATCAATATGAGTTTGGAAGTTTGACATTTGCAGTGTTAACGTATTATTACCGTACATAGACAATGAATAGTATGTTCACTTTAAGCTAGGAGAGAGAGATTAGTGGTTTGGCACGTCCCTACTCTCCGTTCTCATCGGCTTCCGACACTACAGCGATTTTCATTGGCACTTGGCTGGCTTATTGGCACGTGCCAACGGTTGCGTCCACATTGAATTGGCTATAGCGGTATAGTATCTGTATCTGTAGATTAGGGAGGGTGAGTGTAGGCTTACAGCACTTGGCCACATGTACACATTGTACATTCTCCCGAGGAGTTGTCCTCCTAGGCCATTGTCCATCCTGTCCTTCTCAGAAAGGAGGACAGGTCACTAGGAGACATCTTCTTTATATAGGTGTAGGCCAAGACTCACCGAACACACACTCTCTTATTGACGATAACTCCGGACACCCACATAAGATATTATGCCTGACAGTTTCATTTTCCTGTTCACTAGCCCCATAGTATGGAGATGTTTCCTAGTTAACAGTGGCCAGTTAGAAATCCCACTGTTGAACGTAGGTTTTTCCTGATTATCGCCAAATATTTCTTCGGCGCCAGTTTCCCAGGGTCGCCCAGGTTGATCCTGGCAAGACTGCATCCTTTTATTCCATCCCAATGCACACTGCTCTGTACTTCCTCGTAACTTTCGGATCAGAAACGTCGTTTGGATTAAAATTTGTGTCCTTAGAACGTTTCACTCCTCCACACACCATTTCTATTAGGCTCCATTTAAAATGATAAGGCGAAAATCTTGAGATGTAAGCATCTACTGTGATCCCTATATTTTTAGCAATGATCTAGCTATATTTGAATAACCGGTCGCTTTTTTTGGATATAGGAGTGGTTTAAAATTAAAATATTCACTGAGAGCCAGTATCTGCTTGAAGCTATCAGTAATCCAACGACTTGATCTAAACTGATGAAAAACTGTAAAGAATCCCTTAACAGCCTGTTAAGAGACAACAAAGTATCTCTAATATGGGTGCAGGCACATGAGGGGATTGCAGGTGATGAAATGTCTGACCAGTTAGGTGGAGAAAGTTCTAAAGGAGACTTCATAGGTCTGTTACGAACTCACTGATTCCGAAGCCGGTCCTGTCGCAAACTATGAATGCGACCTTTCTAGAAAGTTTCTTTCGCAGGTAATATTCAGACTGTTCTGGAAATATACCAGGCCATACAATGGTTTATCGCGACTGTTCTCGATTTATAAAGTATACGCAGAGGTGGTGAATTCAAGAAAGGTCTAGAGATTCGAGGGACTATATATACACGCGGGTTTTCGAGTGAATCAAGGAGTTGTTCAGTATACAGTGAATCGGTAAACAGTTTGAGTATACAGTGAGTGAACAGAAAGTGAATATAAATAGTGTTGAAGATAAATTAGGACAATTATCGTACCGAGATGATAAATTAATAGACATTAAGAAGTGTGTATATAAATTAAGTTTATTATAGTGTGTAAGTGTTTCTTTAATAAATCAATAGTAATTAGCCATAGTGAGTGTATAATTTTTATCCCACAGTAAAAACAGTTCAAATAAATAAGAAAAACAATACATTGGTGTCAGGTGTGGGGTAATATACTCGTAAATAAATAATTACTTGAAAATGGCTAAAATACTATGTGACCTGAAAGTGACGGAACTAAAAGCAGAATTAGAAAATCGCGATTTGGACACGTCCGGAAGGAAGAGTGAATTGGTTGAAAGACTGAAAATAGCACTGGAAAGTGAAGACTTGGATCCAGAAACATTCTTATTCAATGACGAGTCCTCCACCATAATTTCGTCAATATCTGCTATGAAGGACGATATTTCTGCTACGAGTGCCGATATTTCTGCTAAAATTTCCTCCATGGACGAGAAGATTTCTACTATGAAGAACGATATTTCTGCCGATATTTTGTCAATGAAAAAGGACATTGCCGCTGGAGTCGAAAATAAAATTTCCCCTCTGAAATCAAATATTGAGAAAATGGAAAGTGAAATCACAAAAATGGATGAGAAAATCCAGGAGTTAGAGAGGAAAATGGCAGAATCAAGAACACAAGACATGCCAGCAGAAGTAAAAAAGATCGAGCAAATAAAACCCTGCAAGCCAGAAGTTCTGCTCGAGTCAAGGCCCCAACTTTCGACGAAAGATGTCGTGGACCAACTATGTGAAACAATTTGAAGCAGCCGCTAGAGCGAATAATTGGTCAGACAAGGAGAAGGCAGTGAACTTGACCATCGCGCTTCGGGGAGATGCCTTGGATGTGCTTCAGACAATACCTCTTGAAGAAACGGATGACTTCGAGCAGCTGAAGAAGAGGTTGGACATGCGATATGGTCACGAACATCTAGAGCACTTGTACCAATCTCAGATGAAGAATCGAAGGCAGAGACGTGATGAAACCCTTCAAGAGTATGAAGTGGATATTGCCCGACTAGTCCGATTTGCTTATCCATCAGCACCAGAGAACATGATGGAATGTCTAGGCATCCAAGCCTTTATTGATGGCTTACGTGACCCTGATATTCAGAGGCCGCTTCGTTTAGCCCATCCCAAAACATTGGTCGATTCATTGTCTGCAGCCACGAAGAAAATAATATAACAAAGTTAGGACCGTTCAAGAAGATGGTGACGAAGATAAATTTTACCAGTTAGTCAACTTGATAAAAAGCAATTTTTATCCCACGGTAAAAACAGTTCAAATGAATAAGAAAAACAATACAGGTCTGAAACCATTTTGTGAAATGACGAAGGATTGCATAAGAGAGAAAATCGTAAACTTGGTAGATAAGGATCTCAAAGCACAAGGACACCTCTATACAGAGAGTTTACTGAATAAAGTAGACAATGAACTCTCATCCAGGCTGTTGAAAAACTGGGTAAAAGACGTTTGAAGACAATTACCGACCTGGTGACTGAAAACTGCACCCTGAGGAAGCATATGCACATATTAGGCAAAGTTAGTGAACCCAGAAAATGTGAACTCCATGATAAAACACCGACCCACATAATCTGCTTCTGTGAGAGCTTACAAGGACTTAGACGAAAGCACTACGTAGAGGAAATAATACAATCATCATCACAAGTACTGAAGATCTCTCCGGTCGAACCAGTGGCCCATATAGACGACATGAAGCTTCTGGAATGGAAGTAGGTAACATGGAAAATGGTACAAAGACTCAATTCAAGTGACTGGGCTGCTGAGCGCAACCCAAACGTATGAATGAATGAATAAATAAATCCATTTTGCTTTCTCATTTATATCCTTCCCTGTACGAAGAACATTTAAGGCCAGTAGAATTATCGTGAGCTAGTCGCCAAAACTTTTTGTCAAACCGGGTATTTGACATTTGGGACTATCTTCCAAAAGATATATTGTGAGTGCCTCTTAAAAATAGTTTTAACTTCCATAAGGAGTCTTTGCTTTATACGTGCAACCATCTTGACCTCGATATGACACGAATGTCTGCGATTAACTGAGAATTATATTTTCCCAATTTGTGATGAATCTTGAATATCTGCAATAGTTGACATGGTTTGTTATTGAAATTTGTTGTTTCATCCCCAACTTGTACGTGACAGCTGACATTTGTCGTTTATGCTGGAACTTCAAAACTAAACACCTGCTCTGTCGTTTCCTAAATGAATGGACATGGGAAAATAATTTACACTAATTGAATTTTTGTTTGATTACGGTATTGAAAATGTTTTTTAATAAGATGTAATGTACATTTTTCCTTTTGTTTTTTCAATAACGGCTGATTTGTATCTAGAATTATTCTCTTTATCTTTCACAGTTATATCTTTTGTTTGTTGGGGACAATTAAAGCTGAAGGCGTTAAAAATGTATTGTTAAATTATGCAAATTCCACAAAAGGTTACATTGTGAATCTGATGAATAATGTAAATGCTAAAACTGACTGCAAGGCGAAGATAAATGTAGCGGTCTGTTATTTTATTATACATATTAATCAATGTTAGGGAACACGACCTCTTTCTTTGCGGTACCTACCATTATTTTGCTAATTTCAATGTTAAATAATTCATAGATAGAAATGGTCTTCAAAGTCATGGCTTTCACATAGATACTCCACTTCTCTCGTAAAAGATTGATCATTACCATTAAGGACTAGGCCAAGGTCAACAGAATTGATTTGACATTGTTTAATAAATTACTCCGTCCATAATACTGGAGTATCATATATTCAGGGCTTTTTACGACGACCGGCCGTTAGATGTTTTTAAAATTTACAGAAGATAGTATACCTAACGTAATTTTGTATTAGGGTATTTTCTTATAAAACAAAACCGTCTAAGATATTATTATTCTGACAGCCCTTGCGGTTGTACCCGAAGTTGATATTTGATTTACCCTGAGCACTACCACTACAACAACACTAACAATTTACACTATCTTGACATTGAAGCAAACAGGATTTTCCGAAAATAACAAAGTATATTGCATTATCATTCACGATTGCATGATGGAATACTTCCCCCTCACCGAAATTGTTAAAAGCTTGAAGTAGTTTCTGATCAGAGTTAGTATTAGGACAGACGTGAACCTAAAAGTAGCATTTTTAGACATTCAAGGCTTTTTCGTTGATGGACTTTTCGTCGTCAAAGAACTCACCATAGAAGTTGGTTTCAAAAGTTCACATTACATATTTTCTCCTCCGCAACCGTTTTCCACATTAAGTAATGTGAATAAAAAGACTACATCTCACTTGGAAAGGAGTGTGCATGGCACTCGACACTCTTCAGGAGAGGTAGAATATACTAAAGTGAATGACATATTGGAAAGCAAGCTATTGTATGCTGCAGACTACATTTACGTTCGAGGACAACAAAAAGCAAAATTTCTGCTGAAGAAATGCCACATATTTGGTGCTTTTCCACACATTATTGATGTTTGCAAATTTGATGGTACGCCGTGTGCAACAGGAAACTTTGTTCAAGGTCCAAACTCCTGTCACGCCTCTGGACTATATTCATGTACCGGAATAAATGTACAACGCATTCTCCACTGATTTTCAAATATTGTATTACCAATATAAATGAAGTTTTTTAAGGACACATGGGTTTTCAGTAGTAATACCCCTAGGGTCTTGATAATACCAAGATAATTTTGTCATAGAGAATGCTGAAAGCGTGTTGCTTGATAATAGCCCAAGGCCGAAGGCCGAGGGCTATTATCTTTGAGCAACACGCTTGAAGGATTCTCTACGACAAAATTTTGAGTATTTATCAAGACCCGAGGAGTATTCGATAAGATAATTTTTTACTTTGAATTGATTGTAAATCTGACGTTTAATAATTTATTAGTTATAATCAAACAAATATTATTCATTTTTATTCAAAACTACAGTTGTGAAAAGTACAATTGGTAAATTAATTGAATCGTTAGATGCCATATCAAATTATTCGCGACATTTTTAATCCAGTTGTCAGTTTGACGTTTAATTAATGTTTAATAAAAAGTAAACACCAAACTGAAAACACCACATGTAGGGTATTATCGCTGTAATACAGCGGTGATTCGATGAAATTTGACACATGACTTGAAATTAAGTAATTTGATTGGTTACCATATTCAGTAAAAAATTATCATTGAAACACTCTGTGTATTCTTCCACTTTTATATTACATGAAGATTCAAATTTTCGTCCTACAATTTTTAAAATAATTTTTTATGTTAAAACAAAGACAGATACTAACATTACACATGTCATGACAAAAGCATTATTGATTTCATTTTTTATATTTATATATCTTCTGTATTGTTGAACATGGCGTAAGTTGGATACGTCTTGATGGATAAGTAATTTGCGGTAATTGTCTGCAGGCTATAGACACCCAGCATATACGAAGCCAGATCCACGTGTGACGACTCACTTGTTCTATTTGTTCCATTGCCTCACTTTTAAGGAATATCTTTATTCACCAACCAATGTCTGTACTCTTCCGAAGTCAAATTACAGAAGAGAGGGGTCCCCTCTGCACTTGTTTGACGTGACAACGTGATGTTTGACGTGACAACGGGACGTTTGACGTGACGACGTGACGTTTGAGGTGACGACGTGACGTTTGACGTGAAAACGTGACGTTCTTAAGGTACCTATCGATAAAAATGGGTAAGAATTGTGATGGTATGTAGCAAATCTATTCATGCGCATCACTAATCGGATGACGAGGGTGAACGGCCGGAGTAGATGAGACTCTTTGAATAGAAACGCGTCACTGAACGGAAACTAAAATATATGGGGCAAGTGAGGCGCGGGTAAACGGCCGAAGTAAATGTGAATGTGACTCTCTCAAGGTACCTATCGTTGGAAATATGTGTGGATTGCTATGGTATGTAACAAATCTTTTCATCCGCTATTCATCAGATGACAAGGGTAAACGGCCGACACGTTTCGATAACCAGGTTATCTTCTTCAGAGACTGAAGGTGAACTAACACTATCATGCTTCGCGGTCCACATTATCGGGCCAATTACTTTTTTTACAATCAACCATACAAACTATAGGGTATAGGTTCTTTGTCTTCATTCAAATTACTATTATATTTAACTATTTCCTTGCTTCTTGATGCATTCAGAATTCTATTGCTAGACACATGTTTCAACAATTTCACGATATCTAAACTAATTCAATGATTACATTCCAAGACATGTTCAGCAACACTCGACTTTTCTGTACTCCCATATTTTGAATGAGCCACATGCTCTTCATGACGAACTTTCACAGACCTCTTAGTCAGCCCAGCATATCTCATTTCTTACTCATCATAGTTTTGCAAACTTATGTGAAGCTATGAAAGGAATGCCACCGAAAACATTCGATATTGCCATGTTTAACTATGAACAAGCTGCAGTCATAAGTATGTAGTGATAATGATTAGAAAATTACTTTTGATTAGTAACAATATATCAATAATAATTAACATTAGCTCTTCAATGTGCTTGTTCCATTGGATTTTGTATATTCCCATAATTTCCTCAATTTCTGAATATTGAAAGGTTAAGCACTTTTCCAAATATGTTGGGTTCTCTTAAGCCAGCAACGTCGTGAGAAAACCATATTTCCGCGTTCTACGAACAAACTCAATTGGTGAAGATTTATCGAACGTTGCTATGCAACTACCTGATGCTTTGGCAAGCGGGTGAGTGTGTTCTCCTCTATCATCCAGGAGCGTTGGTATTGTCAACTTCCATAATTATATTTCCATTCTATTTTGCCTCCTAAGCTCTTTTATTTTGTGTTTAGTGTAGTGTGTGTGGTTTAGTATATAAAATACACACTTGAAATTGAAAGACGGAAAACGAAAACCCGAAAACAGAAAAATCATTGACCCATATATATACATATATATATATGTCAATGAAAACACCAAGTGCCACTTAACTTTAAGTCTACTTAAATATCAATTGGTGCAAACGGCCATTAAAACACTAAGCTAAGAAGCAGAGCAAAAACATTGATGCAGCTGAACTTTAACTAAGCCACCCTTAAATTTTAAACTCGCCATAGCTTTTCTAAGCTTATGCTTCTATTTGTGCAAACGGCCACTAACCTAACCTTGAGTCGTAGAGAACTGTATTCGAATTTACGAAATCAAAATGGAATCATTTGAACTCACTAGATCACAGCTCTTCTAGTCCGTCAAACTTCTGTATAGGTTGCAATAAAATTGTGAACTATCTGTTGATCTTGCTATTTTTATCTATCTTTGGAAATTCTCTCTACATGTTGTAGAGGGTTTGTCAGTTACTTTTTTTTCATATATAAGATATTGATAATATAATATAAATTGAATCCTACTTTCAGCATAAACCCAAATTCAGAATTTTATTATAAACAAGAAACTCATTTCTCATTTTATAAATGCATTGTATAACTTTCAAGCTTCACCTTCATTCGGATGGTCTACATTATTTCAAGAAGTGGAATAATTAATATTTAATAGTGTATGACGCAGCTCAGTAATTCCCAGTTGTAGCGAATATATATTTCTCACCAACCTATGGGAATTGTCAAATCTTTCAGATAACGTACTTTTATATTTCACATTCTCTAAGAAAAATTCCTATCTTGCGAACCATATTGCTCACCTCCGGTTGTTAGGTACGATTGCAACCGTATATATTTTATTCTCTCAGACTGCAGAATGCTGCAAGTGAGTTTTCCAGAACACAATGTCATCTTGTTTTGCTAGCTGCGGTATCTCGAATATGTATAATAAAAAACCTTCAAAAATGAATACGTCATTTATAATTCAATACAGTAATATCACTTCTATTTATAATAAATGTTGATCTAATCGAATATTCATTCAAATACAAACTAAATCTAATTTTTGCTAAGAGTCTCTCTAAACAATCAAACTATACCACAACGGGACAATGCCAAATATCCAGGCATGTACCTAGATAAGTGCCCAATCTAGAGGAATCACATCTTCACCAAGCGCAAGCAATTGGGCTTGAAACTATGAGATTTATTCTGCTTGTTAGATGGTGAATCTAAATTCTCTATGAAAAATAAGGTAATGATCTGAAGATTAGTCCTCAAGCCCATTATTTGGACCTATGGTATACCACTGTGGGAAGCAGCAGCTAATTTCAATACCTATTGAATTTTGGAGCTTCTCCAGTCGAAAGTGCTAAAAATTGTTGTAGAAGCTCCATGGTTTATGCCAAATTTTGTTATGGCCCGTGATCTTCAGGTATCGGTCAGAGTGAACAAAAAAAATGTATCCATAAGCTATAAAAATAGATTGAGACTTCATCCAAACAGACTTACATCTAACCTCATGGTACAACCAGAAGCCCAGCGTAAACTTGAAATGTATGATCTATACGACCAGACTTGCAGGTTTTAACGTGTGCTAGTGTATTCCTTATAGACAAAACTAATCAATCTAGATAATAATTATAGCTGTAAGTGATAGTAATCACTGAGTTTCTGTCGAGCATGTCAACTGAATTGTATTATCACACAATCTGTTTGTTATATCTAATAATTATTATACATTATAAATAAATAGGGAAATAAAAAATGCATCCCTCATAGTATAAATATCCATTTTGTATTAAATTACTGAAGCCTGTGTACTTTCTCATCAACCCTTGTCACACATATGCCAAAGCCGTGACTGGGATGAAGAAACTGTTTCGTAACCATTATCTTCCATTTGAATCCAGTTTATGGTGGTTTTATTCAATAAAACACCCAGTATTGGGCGAAGATTATATCTTATTACCTCGACGTGAAGCAATTTGTGCGAATTTCCGGAATATATTGAACACAATAGGTTCATGATTTACAATTTTGCAAAATAATTTATGATCCAAAGTGAAAACTATCTAAACAACGGCAAATACTAATACTAGTTAATAATACTATTCAGTTGAATATTATTACTCTTAACTGTTCACAATTATCAATTAAAATCTCATTTTCTACTAAAATAATCATGAAATATTTTAATAAGACACACTGGATTGGAATTTAACTGGGAAAATTATAGAAGTCGATTGCTCACAAGCTGCTTTGTCTCAAATAGAGTGCGTTCATAAAGTAAAGTGGATTCATTATTAGCTGCATAAAGAGTAATATGAGAAAATCCCACTAATGTCGATTATTAATTTCAATCAACAACTTTTCCGAAGATCAATCTTCCATATGGGGGAAGTATCATCTAATCATGATGTTAGTATTAGTTTTTTTCATCAAAACATATCCTTTTTTCAATTTGCGGACTTCTTCATTGACATAGAGAGGACAAAAGTGAAAAAATTGTTATTGTCATTGATAAATAATAAATCAAATCAAAGCCAATCGAAGGAGTTTACATTAAATTGTTTCCAAATTTTTTCCCATTTTAAAAAAACTTAGATTAGATCAGGTTACAAAGAAGTTGATTGGGCTGGCTGGCCTCACCACACTGCGACCCATAAGATCTTTTGTCTATACCCTACATATAAACATATATTCAGTCCAATTTTCGCTAAGAGATCATTAACCACTAGTGACCGTATAATGAGTATATTGTGCCCATTTCCATGAATTTCGCGAACCCTTCAGATGAACTTTTTGTTCGTTTTGTAACCCCCTCACAGAATTGTTTCCATGTTCTTCTTTTAGACCTGTCCATTCACGAGGTTATATTGTGGGTTTCTCAAGTGTCATCTTATTTCTTATTTTTCAAGAAAATCTTATATTTTTGGTTCTTAACAGTCTTATCACAAATATGTAGTACTTTATGTTCAGTGTTGGGTTTTGGAAAACTGTTTAGCGTCAAATAAATGTTTCGCGTGATGGGATTTATCTGGCTGTACTATATCTGTACGCTTGTGAGTGTTTATTATGTCTTATTGCAAAATTAGAAATTGGAATTGTTTTTGACCAATATAAACATTGCATTTTCTAAATTTAAGTTTATAAATTCCAGATTCTTTTAATGGGGATTTTTGGTTTTCAAATTTGAGAATTTTCTACTTCTATTGCTTTCTGTTTCGAAAGAAATTGTTGTATTTGTGGCTGAAAATATTATCAGTAGTGATACCCCTAGGGTCTTGATAATACCGAGATCATTTTCTCATAGAGAATGCTGAAAGCGTGTTGCTTGATAATATCCCAAGGCCGCAGGCCGAGGGCTATTATCTTTGAGCCACACGCTTGAAGGATTCTCTACAACAAAATTTTGAGTATTTATCAAGACCCGAGGAGTATTCGATGAGATAATTTTTTACTTTGTAGATATCAAAAAATTGATTGTCAATCTGACGCTTAATACTTTTCAATACAAACTTAATTAGTTTCAATCAAAAATTATTCATTTTTATTTAAAACTACAGTTGTGGAAAGTACAATTGGTGAATTAATTGAATCGTTAGATGCAATACCAAATCTTCCCGACATTTTTAATCCAGTTGTCAGTTTGACGTTCAATTAATTTTTAATAGAACATAAACACCAAACTGAAAACACCACATGTAGGGTATTATCAGTAGTAATACCCCTAGGGTCTTGATAATACCGAGATAATTTTGTCATAGAGAATGCTGAAAGCGTGCTGCGTGCAAGGCCGCAGGTCGAGGGCTTTTATCTTTGAGCAACACGCTTGAAGGATTCTCTACGACAAAATTTTGAGTATTTATCAAGACCCGAGAAGTATTCGATAAGATAATTTTTTACTTTGTAGATATCAAAAAATTGATTGTCAATCTGACGCTTAATACTTCTAAATACAAACTTTATTAGTTTTAATCAAAAGTTATTCATTTTTATTTAAAACTACAGTTGTGAAAAGTACAATTGGTAAATTAATTGAATCGTTAGATGAAATACCAAATCTTTCCGACATTTTTAATCCAGTTGTCAGTTTGACGTTTAATTAATTTTTAATAAGACATAAACACCAAACTGAAAACACCACATGTAGGGTATTATCGCTGTAATACAGCGGTGATTGGATGAAATTTGACACATGACTTGAAATTAAGTAATTTGATTGGTTACTATATTCAGTAAAAAATTATCAGTAGTAATACCCCCAGGGTCTTGATAATACCGAGATAATTTTGTCATAGAGAATGCTGAAAGCGTGTTGCTTGATAATAGCCCAAGGCCGCATGCCGAGTGCTATTATCTTTGAGCAGCACGCTTGGAGCATTCTCTATTACAAAATTTTGAGTATTTATCAAGACCCGAGGAGTATTCAATGAGATAATTTTTTACTTTGTAGATACCAAAAAATTGATTGTCAATCTGACGTTTAATAATTTTCAATACAAAATTTATTAGTTTTAATCGAATATTATTCATTTCATTTAAAACTACAGTTGTGAAAAGTACAATTGGTAAATTAATTGAATCGTTAAATGCAATACCAAATCTTCGCGACATTTTTAATTCAGTTGTCAGTTTGACACCACATGTAGGGTATTATCGCTGTTATCCCGAGGTGATTGGATTAAATTTGACACATGACTTAAAATTAAGTAATTTGATTGTTTTTTATATTCAGTAAAAAATTATCACTTGTAATACCACTAGAAGTCAAATTATTTACGGAAATTTTTTCTCGCTCATGATAATTTTTTAAAAATATTCATGAGCGAGAAAAAATTTCGGGATCCAATTTGACCTCGTGTGGTATTCGGTAAGAAAATTCCACACCAAATGAATCTCTAAATCAAGAACAAGCAACTTCCAATCAACCTGCAATAGTATTTAATAATTGCGTTTTCAATAAATAAGAGACATTGATCATAAAATGGTCCAAAGAGTTTAGAAAGCATGTTTTAGTTGAAATGAATCAAAATTATCATGTGAACCAATGAAAATTAGATTGTCATTATGAACTTCAACAGAATTTCCAGTATAATTCGCTGTTGGGTACCCACGAGGAAAAAAAATTTTATCCGTTGCGATGGTGATCTGTAAGAAATACACGTTCTGATTGGTTAAAAATCACATGTGTGGAATTTTCACTTATAATTGCACAAGTGGTTTGTATTTTATCGGGTAAATTTGGGTTGTTCAATGAGAAACTGTTTCCTAGCAATTTGACGAGAATAACTGTCAACTATTAAAAACACGACACCGAAGGTGTTTTAGAACAGTGATATTGATGAACAAATAAATAAGTGAAAAAACCACTAGTGTATTCGTCGCTGTAAAAGTTAAAGATAACTTTTGCCGCTGTCAAAGTGACAATTTCACTCTGGCATATGCGATTTTTTATACATGAATCAAATTGTCTTTGAAATATTATCAAAAATATTACCGGCAAATCTGATGGTATCGTAATTTTGTATTTATCTAGTTTTCCAGGAAAATTGGTTGTAAGGCCACTCAATAAAATAGGTTATTCACATTCTAATTCATTTCGATTTAACATGAACCTTTTCACAATATTCAATTCTCTAACCACAATCATCTTCAGTCGACTCACAGATGAGACGTAGTTTATGAGGATGGTATATCTCAATTTTGGAAATATTTGATACTGAAACTCAAATATTTAAAGGATCCCTGATCTACTACGGACAAAATCGCATTGATTGTAAATTCCAATTCTTCCACTTTCAGTGAAAAGGATTGGAACAAAACGGTTCCTTATTTAAATTAACTCTGGACTCTTGCTTCAATACTGGAAATAATTTTCAAGTTAGTTTCCTTTATAGCAGTAATAAAGTTTCCTATGTCAATTTAGGTCTCATGGAGCTCCCTCTTCCCCTTCCTCCATATCTTCCTCTTACACAAAAAATACTGGATGGATCAATAACATAAAGAAAACAAATCCATCGAAATTTTTGTTCTATAAAAATATCCCAACTTTCTTTTCTAATATAACACCCTGTATAATAGCTTTAGGACGTAGATCATGCCATATTTCAGAATAGGCTTAAGTTACAGCTATAAATAATCTGTTAATACAAAAGAAATGTCTTTTTTTAAAATAATATATTTTCTAGTTGTATTACTTCGTGGGCAATAAATTTTGCTTTATTAAAAGTGAGCTGGTGGTAAAAAGCGTTAGAAAAAGTCGGTTTTGTCGGATCCAGAAAAGGACTGGTAAAAGGTCTGGCTCATTTGCAACTGAAGAGACGTTCACAAAGAGAAGAACCCCGGCCAGTTCGGCGCGTCTTTCTTGAAGTGCTTTTTCCTTTCAACTTTCCACTTAGTGTCTAACAAACTTTTTAAATATAAGCAAAATGGAAATGCTGCCTCAAATTATCAATGAGATTCTTTTCAATTATAAATGGAGATTTACTTTATCAGAGCTTTCAGAGTATTTTCTATTAACTGGAGAATTTTTCTATAGGTAAAAGGTTCCTATTGACGATTGTGGAAAAATTTGTAATTTATTTTTCAAAGATCATATTTAAAATATTTTGTGAATACACATTTTGATGAAAAATCCAAAAAATTCACAGACAGGAAAATTCCAGTCATTAGGGAATCTAAAATTTGATACTCTATATTTTTTTCCGTATCTCCAGTATTTTAGATAAAGATATTTTGAAGAAAAGGATGAAAAATGAGATATTGCGAAAACACAATTTTTTATCAGGCATTTTATATTAGTCAAATTTCTAGGATGTATCGATAATCCATATATAAAGAGAATTCTTCATTGGAAATTTCAATCCATGCTGGACGAAGAAATTGAGATCCAAAATGCTTCATTTCCTTATAGTGATTAGGACATTTTGCAGTAATGATTGTGATCCTGTTATATTCTGAGCTTTGTATCATCAGAAAGAACAGGTTGACTTGAGTGAGTGTGATAAATAAAAGAACAAAGGACCAAGTACGGATCCTTGAGGATTTTCACTCAGTACAGGATATTGATCGGAGAAACAATCATCAATACGAACACAAAAATGTCTATTTTCCAGGGAATTCTGGATCCACTGTAGCCCAAGTATACCAAAATTTCCTAGTTCAAACCAAAGTCTTTTCCTGAGTCCACAATCAAATGCTTAATAGAAGTCAATGTACACAGATTAGATCAGAATTGAAGTGGCTCTTTGTCCTATCCCACTGCGACCTTTGCTGATCTATTTTGGTCTAGCCTGAATATCGCCTTCTCTGCCCTCGGTTTTTCTTTTTCGAGTAAGTGAAACCGCGCCCTTGCTAGGCCTTCGCACTCATAGAGTATCTGCTCCGCGGTTTCGTATTCTTCCTGGCAGAACCTGCATAGGCTGTCATCTGCTAGGCCAATTGTGTGCATATGTTTCCTAAGTCTACCACCATAGTCGTTCCTCAACTTTGACATAGTAGGTCGTGTGACAGTTTGGCCTAAGGGCTTTTAAGAAATAATTTAGCGTGCCTTTGTCCTGGGGTTTCAAACCACCAGCGCAACGCCTGGTTGTTTATCCATTTGCGGATGCTCTCTTTACTTAGGCATTCAGCAATTCCACAGAACGGTTATGGCCCTATCATGACCTCCTCTGCTCCCTGCTTGGCTAATTCATCGGCCTCTCCATTGCCTTCAATTCCTTGGTGACCTGGTACCCAGGCTAGGGTCACTCATCTATTATGACTACCCAGTCTGTTGAGTGCCTTGCGACACTCCCACATCAGATTTGATGTTATCTTATATGAGCGTATCGCCATAAGTGATGCTTGGCTGTAGGAGTAGATGACGATTCTTTACTTATCCACCTCCTGTCTTATCAACTCTTCTGCACAGCGTGTTTCAAAAATATGGTATAATAAAAGTTCATGAACCTCTCATACCACGCCAATGGCTTATTAGAATTTGACATAATTAATACTGTTGATGTGTCTTGAAGAGACAATAACCTACGAAAAAATTTTAAATTGGTACTACCATCTTCCGAGAAGATATGACATAAAATGTGTATTTCTTCTGCACGTTTTATCAGCCTGTATAGCACAAACTAAGAAGTCTAGAAAAAAGTTTCATTTGGGTATTTTAAATATTTTTTAACGATCTTCATTTAATAGGACACCCTGTATAATGCCTATCGGACTATTATTGTCCAGATTCTGAGTCTTACAATTTTTTCAACTATTTCTTTAACAATGATAAGAGGGTGAGGGAAATTGTTTCTGCTATGACTAAAGTCTCTAAATGAACTTTATTCCGTTATAGAGAAGAAAGTGAAAATAAGCCACTTGTAACTAACAAAAAACCGGTTATTTGAATAGCCGTGACAATGAACACGATGAAGGAATTTGCTTCACAATAAGTCGGGTACAGGTTTTTCATGGACAAAACCAACGAAACCATTGTAAGTCATCGGTTTTCAATGACATAGCATTAATTTTTCCGGGAAATAAATCACTAATTTCCTAAAAAATATAGTTATTGTAATTAAAAATGATTTTTGTACTTCTAGAACCGGTGGAATCATCAGCAATAACCATCAAAATCGTCGAGCAGCCGGGGATGGAATGGATGCGAAAATAAACGAGCCCGAGATAGTTTTCGACATGTCGTCGTCTGCAAGTGTTCCTAGTGGACACTTGG
Source organism: Galerucella tenella (assembly GCA_910591685.1). Taxonomy (NCBI): domain Eukaryota; kingdom Metazoa; phylum Arthropoda; class Insecta; order Coleoptera; family Chrysomelidae; genus Galerucella; species Galerucella tenella. The sequence continues at coordinate 13,125 of CAJUYH010000091.1, read as the reverse complement.
GACTTGTGGGGGAGTGTCAGTGTCCATGCGATCACATTGTTTACAGTCAAGCAGGTTACGCCGGCTGTTTACAGGTAAGTTAATCTCAATTTCTGTCTCACCTTTATCAAAAGAGATATTTAATTAATGTAGTAAGGAATTCTCACAGTGTTACAATTACACTCCAATCGGTAAATCTTGACGGATGTGATGAATCAGTCAGAGGGAGTTGTTGGAAAAGGAAGCTGCGCTTAACTATCATGGTAAGATGAACGGAAAGATTAATGAAAGACACTTCAGTGGCAACAAAGCAAGTGCTTCAAGTGTCGCTTTGCGACGTATGGAGTAAATTTACTTCCTAACGACTAAAAGTGAGAGTACGGATTAAATGGGGTGATTCAAAAATAATGGGCTGCTATATTGTAACCGCATGTTTGTGAGTTCAAAAATAATGGTATTTGACTAAATACTGGGAGATCTAATATTGCTGCTCTCTAAGATACGGGGTGTCAAAATTGAGGAGATTATAGTTTATCACCAAAAAAACACAACGTAACCTAAACTAACACTTTGACAGGGTCAATGATTGAAATAGAAATATTATGTCATATCAATAATTGCCGCTGCCTCTGGAACCCAACGTTGCGTCCTTCTTAATTCGCCTATTGTTTCAGGGATCCTTAAACTAGATCGATTTGATTGAGGTCAGGATAATATGGTGGCCTCAAAACTGAATTACCATTTTCAAACATCACTTTGTTTGTCTCATAAGGTTTATACTGTGGCCTGTATGTCATTTGTGAAAAATATCGTAGAAAGTATTTCAGAAATAAGTGTTTTATCATAGTAATACCAATGTTCATAGCTGCTGTTATTTCTCCTCGAACAGGAACAATCTGTCTTGCAGCTGCTCAAAAAACTAAACTCTCTTCAGCAGGTACTAGTTTCTGATTCAAAATACTTCTTTGAATTAAATACTTGGCACCGATATCAATGACGAAAGTGCAATTTTGATGGTCAACGTGCCCTCCAAGATGCTAGAGCGGATTTTGGGGTCTCAGAACATGCAGTTGATGCCCGCCCCAAAATGTTAAGTTGTATTCGTTTCCCTGATTATAGCTTGAAAGTCGGCTAAGCGTGGAAAAACGACTTCTCAGTGATGCATATCTACTGTAGGTATTTCTTGATAGACTTTGTGCGGGTCGTCGAGATAGCGATCCAGGATACCTTCTGACTCACTATTCGTCGAACGGGCCCTGCTTTTGCAATTTCTTTTAATCTGTCCGGCTCATCCACAGTTGAAGCATCCCCTACTTCCATTTTGAATCTGTGAGAGAGTAGATTGTGGGTGGCTAGTCCTTCTTTCGGAATCTTTCTCACCCCAAGTTAGGAAGGAAATATTTTGATATACTATCACCGCCTCATATTCCTAAACTGCAATCAGAGCTTCACTTAACGTTTTGTGGTGCTGTAGCCGGAGAGCTTGTTTCATTTCCATATTTTGTAATCAATTGACGAATGCTGCTCTAGGAAATTTTTGGGTGCCTGGGGATGTGCAAGACCTAACAATATTTTTATATAGGCTTCAAATTCATGTAGGCTTTCATTTGATTTTCAATTGTGGACGTTTAGCTGACTCTGGAATACCTGCTCTAAGTGCTGTTCGCCATACCTTGTCTCTAAAATTTGTACAAGGGATGCATAATTGGGTGTGCGGAGAAAACTGTGAAACGGTTGCTGCCCACGAAGCGACACTATTAATGAAGCCGCCATTTGTATTTCAGTCCAGCCATTGTCACTGGCAGCAGCTTCAAATTGAAGTCGAATGGCTTCCCATGCCGTTTGGCCATCAATTGAAGTGAGTGGTTTCAGGGTCTTGAGGAACTAGACTTTGAACAGGCAAGGTTCGATTATAGAAGAAAACGAGGTCGTGCATTTAACATCAATATTAGTTACTGAAGCTTGGGTACAAATTATTTCTTCTAAATCAACTATTTCAATCATGATTTGCGAAGTGGATTTGAAATTTTGCTGCTGTTGTTCCAAATTTAATCTCAAATTTTCTTGTTGCTGTTTCAAACTAGATTTTAAATTCTCTTATCATTTTCCATTCTCACTGCCTGCGTGAACTATAATTAATGTTTATCTTTTCAACAAAGCCTAATGACAGCCATCGTTGGTATTGTCGCTCGAATTTCTTGAGTGTGTATGTAATCTTCCATATGATTTATTGGAGGCTTATGTGCTCGATAATCTATTATGTTTCTTGGGAAATTTCTCCTCAGGTGCTGAATGTTGAACTTTTCAATGAACAGTTTTGGATTAATTTTGTTCTCCTTTAACGAGATCTCAGTAATATAATTATTTTCTCCACACTTTCATAAGATTCTATCTAATCATAGCTGTAGCAAATTGGAGACAGAAGAGAAACGGTTTCCTGTTACAGAAAAAACTTTTGGCTGCCGCGTCATCTGTCGAGCGTCTACATTTCTACATTAAGCATCCTATATCTCTAAAAGTATGGACATTAAGTAAAAAAATGCCAAACTAAATCGTAGAGAATGAATTGATCTTGAAAAATGCATTTGATTGATTAATCCAATATTTCGAGAGCTATCCAATTGCAATTGAGCATTAATGTGTAAAGTGGGCTATATGTCAATGACAGAAAAATGAGAGCACACAAATAATAGCTATTCGATAAAAATAACGTGTATTCTTACTACAGTGGATGTCGTAGGTGCATATGTTTTCTCCATTTTTTTTTGATGTGACACAAATAATGGTCATGGTTTTGTAGGATAGTATAACAAAAACTACTATAAAGTACTATTCAAAAGTGCCCTCCCCCCTCGTACTTTTGAACGGCTACACTTACATTTATAAAATTTGGAGGGTGAAAATAAAGTGTTGTAAACTTCTCTACGTATGGTAACAGGTGACGTAATAGTAATAGATGACGTCACATTGTCACTCTGGCCAATAATTTTAAATAGGACCTTATGGCAAGTGATATCTCGTTTGAAAGGCATTGACATTGGCTACATAGCCATATTAATTTTGTTTGGGTTTAAACTGATTTTGACGGATAAATTAAATAAATACCAAAATTATCGAAATCATTTTTTAAGTTTAATTAATCAAATATCAACATTGGATTCTTATAGCGCATGTGCTTCGTCCACTTCTTGACAGTAATACATCTTATTAGTAATCTCTTGTCGTACTCGTTCGAATGTGTCAGCTGATATTGCATTGCATTCTTCAATAATTCTTTCTTTTAAAGGCGGATTCATGCAACGTTCATTATCATTACATTTTCATTATATGATGACTACATTTACATTAGAAAAAGTTAATTACTATAGTTTCCTATATGATGTTCATGCAACTACATTATTGAATTTCAATTACACTATTGCATTAAGAAGTTGGTCTACTTTCAACTATAAATTATAATTACATTATGTTTTCAGTGAAAACCATAGAGAAATATAATATAATGTCTATGTCTATGGTAAAAACTATGAAATCGCATGCGCCAAAAATATTACAGCTGTCATTCCGAGGTCTCCTTCTATTTCAAGCAGCCAATACTTTCAAAAGTAGTGAAACTGATATATTTCAACACGTTTTTGCTGAGAGAACCTCATAACTTCCAAATAATTGCAAATAACTGACCTTCTAGCACAACCACAAACGATTCCAATAATTTGACGTTTATCAATTGCCAGTCTTGTCAGTTCATAATTAATTCGTTGCATGAACTGGTTTGATTAGACAGTGATAATGTAATTTAAGTGAAGTTATAATGTAATGGAAATGTAATTATAATGTACGTTGCATGAATCGGCCTTAAAACGCCAATGCTATCTCGTGCCGTAGTATAAACCTTGGATTTCAAGTACCCCCATAAAAAATCTAATGGTGTCAGATCTGGTGACTATTTAAAATTATTGGCCAGAGTGGCACTGTGACGTCATCTATTACTATTACGTCACCTGTTGCCATTCGTAGAGAAGTTTATAACACTTTATTTTCACCCTCCAAATGTTATTACTGTAAGTGTAGCCGTTCAAAAGATACGAGGCGGGGGAGGGGGAGGGGGACTTTTGAATAGCACTGTATTATACATGTATAAATGGTGAAGAAATCTAACTACACTTAACAAAAAATATCAATACGACGCTTTTATTTTTTTTATAATATTGAAACGTCAAACTCGTATAAACTGTAAACAAAACACATATTATACTTATATTATATCGATAGTTCTTCAAACATCAAATTGTAATTGCGTTTTTGTAACTGGCTATTAGTTCATAAAGCACATAATCTTTAAGTAAGTGACGTATCTGTACTGAAAGTTGCAAACATTCAGGAGTTCTAAATTTTCAGTTTTCTCTTGAGATATTCGGTTTGAAATCAACTTTTGCAGAGAAGTACTACTATATTTTAATAAAATATCAAAAACCGGATATCGGTTCAACACCCCATTGTTTTGTGATCGTAGAACAGTCAGAAACTATTAGAAACCATCAGAGGCATGCGCATCTAGAGAAAAGTTATTGTAGAAACAATTTGTTGTTGATTTGAAAATACTTTGTACGAAGAAAGAAATTTACAGTTTTGGATCAGTTGTCAACTGTCAGAATGTGTCGCTGACCTGGATAAAATTTTTAGTAAGAAGCACGCGCATGACAGTGAGTTGAAAGTGACAAGTGTAGTAACATATTTTTGGTATTTGGCTTAGAACACAGATCTTTTGGTTTTGAATACTTTTCTTTAATTGTGAAAAAAATAACGAATTAGCAAACCACTTTCTTTTAAAATATTGTTAAGGTTTGAAAAGTACAAACATACCTTGTATGTCGACTATTCAATCAGGGAAGTAGGAGAAGATATTAATGATTAAATGTCATGCGTCATGCTCTCTACTTAAAGCTTTAAATCCGTTCGTAGAACAAAAATTGCCATTCAATTTACAGCGACTTACAAACTGAATGAGTATTTGTGCTAGGACAGTTCGGGACCATTTTCGCGATTTTAACATGGGAATCTCCATAAGAAAATCTAAGGTCCAAAAACTCCGAAATTGGTTCATTTTGGAGAGGGGGTAAATCTCAATTAGTTAGCGATGTCTCAAAAGGTATTAACGTCTAGCATATACTTTAAATTCTATCCCACCCCCCAAATTACCCATTCTGCAAATTCCCTCCTCTACCCCCTCTCCACCCCCAGAGGACCATTGGCCCAACCCCCAATCCACTCTCTAAATTACTTTATTATTAATGAAAAAAACTCTCGCCCGAGCCCGGGCGCGAACCATCAACCTTCGTGTCTGTAACAAAGCGTCTAACGAACTTGGCTATTCGCACTCATGATTGATGGATATAAAAGAGGTATAAAAAAAGAGTGCATTGGTTTGAAGTAAAAGTAAGGTATATTGAAAATTTAACACATCATGATGAGTTGACCTCTAGTATTCTTTTAACATATACAGAGTGCTGTGAAATTATAGTTTGCGACTAGGATATTAAAATCAAGACAAACATTCTTTCATCATGGTGTATGTACAAAGATAAGTGACATATTATTATATCATTGAAAAGGTATCGTCTCACATATAGAGGGTGTATCATTGGAGCATATAGAAAAAATCAGGTAACATTGACCGTCTAGATACAGGGTGTTTATTAAGAGTATAAAGAAAAAATCAAGTGACATTATCCATCCAGTTTCTCATGACATATATAATCGATCTTTATTCAAAATTTTAAAATTTAAATCTTCATTCAAATGTCGAAAGGACCTTAACACATGATCCATTGTACTATGATGAAGAAATGAGTAAAGTAAATTTTCATAATTTTATTTCAAAACTTCATACAAAGAAATAACTTTTAACAACATTTTTTAAAATTGCGACCCTCTTCGGGGTACGATATACCAACGAACCTGCTTCTGCTACTCTATTGATGTATTCGTTCCACTTATAATAAGAATTTTTATAGAAGAAGTGAATATGACCATCAGTATAACGCTGAAGTTATTTTATCAGATATTACGGACGGAGCAAAAATTAGGAACTCCTTATCAACCAGGATAATTGATGTCTAGTATGCATAGATACATTAAAAATTTAAACAAAGTATATCACAAGCGGAATATCATCGACCTTACTCTAAACGATTCTTTTAACATATACAGAGAGTTAAAAAATTATAGTTCGTGAATCAACTGAAGTATTGCTGAAAAGACATTAACGTCCAGGAGACATATCATTGAAAAACACTTCT